>JAODAL010004397.1:0-157457 GCA_025379985.1 Phyllomedusa bahiana | reverse complement strand
GTATGACGACTACCCCCGGGCGGACAATCTCAGAAACAGCGCCGAACTTCGCCTCATTCCCGCACTTCGCCCGACACGCTGGCGAGGTGGGGCGGACTTTACATGATATGTATGAGCGCGGCCCGTCCCCGACATAAATCAGGCCCCAGATTCCGCCGGGAAACTGGCGGAAAACGGCGCCTCGACCCGGCGAGCTTCATACATGTGGCCCCTTCTTTTTCACTGCCAAAAAAGGCATTTTTCCAGTAGCATAATTCATAACCGAAGGTTAATTACAAGTTTTTCTCTTGTTGTGTACCGTAAAATACACGCCATTTGTAACACCTACAAACTGGTAGTTTTTGGTTTCAATTCCTTTTGCGCAATTCACATCCAGGGGTTAATTAAGCGTTGTTCTGCTGTTGTGGTCACTAAAAGAAACGTTCTTTTTCACCGCCAAAAAAGACATTTTTCAAATCATAACCAAAGGTTAATTACAAGTTTTTCTCTTCTTGTGTACCGTAAAATACACGCCATTGTAACACACTACAAAGCTGGTAATTTTTGGTTGCTCATTTCTTTGGCGCAATTTAGATCCAGGGGTTAATTAAGCATTGTTCTGCTGTTGTGGTCACTAAAAGAAACCTTCTTTTTCACTGCCAAAGAAGCAATTTTGCCTGTAGCATAATTCATATCTAAAGGGTTAATTAAGCCTGTTTGTGTTTTTTACATTCATAAAATACACAGTGTTTTTAAACGACACATACAAGAAAATTTTTCCTGGCCATTTGTGGAGCGCAATTTATATCCAAGGGTTACCCAAATTTTACTGGTCTTTGAGTCAAATCAGGGTGAATTTATCAATACAGATATCTTCATCAAACAGTGTATTTACATTTTAGAACAAACAGTATGTCAGACAGAGAGGTGGCAGGCTCTTCACCTGCGAGTGGCGTGGCACAAACATCCTGGGGGGCAGGCCCAGGTGAACAGCACAGCAAGGGGACGTCGCAGCAGGGTCATTCGGTGAGGCCAAACTGCCGTGTCATCTAGCGGCCGTGTGTTGTTCAGCAACCAAGGTTCTTGATTGGTTGACTAGGTCATCCACTTCCCCCCAGATGACATCTGTCAACCCCAACCAAGAGTCGGGGGGAACATCAGACACAACCCTTATTTGGGCATGGCCCGGGAGCGGGTCAGCGGCCCTCACCTGTCCTCAACCCGCCTCTGTCCCATCCGTTCCCTCAGCCAGCGATCTACTATGGGGTCTGGGCTCAGCGCCACTATATAGCGAGGATGAACAATTTGAGGAGGGCAGTCAGCAGCTAACTTGGCAGCGAAAAAAATGGGCCAATATCGCCTGCTTCTTGCAGTAGGCGCAAAGTATAGATGTGGAGAGTGGCAGGGGAGGTCAGTTGTGAGAGGTCAGCCTGGGCATACCAAACTGGTGATGAGGACAGCAGTGACGATGAAACACAAATAGATAATGATTTTAGCCGACCGCACTTGGGAGCCACTTGAAGCAAGGGTTCATCATCGTCAGGAGAAGAGGTGTCAGCTTGCGTGTCAGGCAGCGGCGCAGCCACAAGTGGGTTGTGTGGCCGTGAGTCAGTAGGATAGCACATGTGAGGTCAGGAGCCAAGCGGCCACGGGTAGAAAACCCCTTCGCAGGTCCAAGAAGTAGCGGCACAGGGCTCAGCGAGGCAGCGGCGTTTGTAGTCACTCAGTGTGGAGCGTTTCCGGTAAAATCAGTACTCGGGTGGACAGTTTTTTGCTAAACACCACAGGGGCCGAATATGGTATCGTGGGAATATGAGAATCTATGGGCAGAAAGTGAAGCGTGACCAGGAGCTAACGTGGCACCACGGCCCTGCGTCAACACATGCAGCATCACCATCCGGTGGCCTGGGAGAAACGTGGCTCAGATGGGGTGGTCCATCCTGCCACCGCAGCAGCAGCAGCAGCCAGTGGCACACATGCCATTGAAGCCAGTCAAGGCTCCACCACCTATGCAGAAGGGAGCTGTTTCTCTTTGCCATCATCTTCCGGTCCAGATGCTCCTCGCTACTCATGGCGCCAGCAGTCTTCGCGAGGGGATTGCAAAGAGACAACAGTAATGCCCTCCAACCAAACCTAAGTGCAGCAGCTGACCGGCTCCTGGGCCAAGTTGTTGGTACTGCAGTCCCTTCCTTTCCCAAAAGGTGGACTCTGCACTATTCAGAGAACTAATGGCTTGGCCGAACCCAGATGGAGAGTTTCAAGCCGAAAATTTTTTTCCAAAAAGGCAGTACCAGCACTTCATAAATATGTAGAACAGAATGTGGGACAGTCCTTGAGCTTAACGGTTTGTTCCCAAAGGGGCACGGGAGCGCGGACGTCTGGAGCTGTAACTAAAGGCAGGGCCAGTAAAATGTCCTTCATGGCCCACTGGGGGAATGTGCTTCCTGCCCAGGCACACCAACAACTTGGACAGGAACGCTGCTTTCTCCTCCCCGTTGTCAAACTGCGGCTCCTGCGCCAATGTCTGCCTCCTCCTCCTCCCCACCACCACAATCTCAGCCTCCACAAGTACTGCTCCATCATACCACATGTTAGGCACAGCGGTGTCACGCAGTTCTACACCTGGCTTTCCTCGGCGAACGAAGTCACACAGGGGAGGAACTGCTCCGCGTCATGCAGTAAGAAAATCGATGTTGGCTTTTTCCAGCCAACTGCAAATCAGAACCATGGTGACGGACAATGGGAGTAACATGGTGTCCGCGCTGCACCGAGGAGGGATGGTCCATGCACCCTGAAGTCTTCCACTGATCTTCAGAAGATTCTGAAAATGGCCAGAAAACTGTGCATGCACTTTATCCATTACCACAAAGCCAGGAACACCCTCCTCGAGTTGCAGCGGCAGAACGGCCTCCTCCAACACACTCTGATATGCGATGTTTCCACCTGTTGGAATTCCAGCCTGCACATGTTGGACCGACTGTATGAACAGAGAAAGGCCATTAACGATTTTTTGATGATCCAGATGGACAGGAGTACTCCACTGTGTGATGTCAGCCGGTGGCAGCTCATGCGTGACACCTGCTGTTTGTTGAGGCCATTCGAGGAGGCAACGTTATTTGTCAGTCGCCAGGACTACGGGATGAATAACGTCATTCCACTGCTTCATGTCCTGGAACAGATGCTGAAAAAATCTGTCTGGGCAGGGGACTGGAGACGTGGCGACTACATCTCGCGGCCACATGAGTCCGATGGGGACTGAAATGGAGGAGGAGGAGGACATTGGAGCAGAAGCATTGTCTGGTGAAATGAGTGGATTTTCTACCCAGGTGACAAGAGAGGAGGAGCAGGAGCAGCTGGAGGAGGTAGATGGAGATGAGGAAGACGAGGCAGATGACCCGCAAGCACCGTGGCAGTATACAGTGGAGATGGAGGCAGGGAGCCCCTTGGAGTCACTTGTGCAGATGGCCCACAGCATGCTGATTTGCCTGGCTAGTGACAGCCGAATAGTCACCATCTGGCAGAGGGATGACTTCTGGCTCTCCACCCTATTGGACCCTCGCTACCGGTCCAAAATGGGAGCCTTTTTCCCAGCTGCTGAGAGGGAGGACAAACTCAAAAACTATAGGGAAATCCTCCGTAGTCAGTTGGCTGCTGCCTATGTACGGCATTGTCCCTCCGGTGACAGGTATGTCCGGGGGGTTCTTGAGCACTCATGTACTACTGCGGCGGCTGCTGGGGGCAGGTGGGGGGGTAGGAGCAGTACCAGCTCCATCAGCAGCAACCTAAGTCTGGAGTCACTGATGAGCAGCTTCCTTCACCCGCCTAGTGAGAAGGGCAGACGCCAGCAGCAGCAGCAGCAGCAGCAGGACCTGGAGCAGACTCTGAACAAACAGGTCGTGGCCTACTTGGACAGCACTCTGCCACCCCAGTTAGAATATCTGCTGGACTACTGGGCAGCCAAACTTGATGTGTGGCCACAAATTGCCGAGTTTGCAGTGGAGAAGCTGTCCTGCCCGGCCAGTAGTGTGTCATCAGAGCGGGTGTTCAGTGCAGCGGGGGCCATCATTACCGCAAGGAGAACCCGCTTATGCACGGGAAATGTGGAACGACTGACCTTTGTCAAGATGAATCAGGCGTGAATCGGCCAGGATTTCCACACACCAATGCCTTAGGCGTCAGACTACATTAGCCGTGACGCCTCACCCAAACTGTGAGAAATGAGTCTGGGTTCAAACTACCTGCATCAGCCACTATTCTGATGCCACCACCCGCCTGATGCCACACATCTGCTGACAGTTTCTCCATCTGCCATCCACCAGCTTTACCAGGGACTGGTATTGCCACCCACCTCCACACTCTGTCATTGTGCCACTCTATGACCTCATGCTGCTGCTGCTGCTGTTGCTGGTGCCGTGACATCCACACTGTGTCATTGTGCCACTCTCTGACCTCATGCTGCTGCTGCTGTTGTTGCTGCTGCGGTCACCTCCACACTGTGTCATTGTGCCACTCTCTGACCTCATGCTGTTGCTCCTGCCAACGTCACCTCCACTCTCTGTCATTGTGCAACTCTGTGGCCTACTCCAGTTTTTGCCACCTCCAGAATGTCATTGTGCCACTGTCTGACCTCATGCTGCTGCTGCCGTCACCTCCACACTGTGTCATTGTGCCACTCTGTGGCCTACTCCAGTTTTTGCCCCCTCCAGAATGTCATTGTGCCACTGTCTGACCTCATGCTGCTACTGCCGTGACCTCCACACTGTGTCATTGTGCCACTCTGTGGCCTACTCCGGTTTTTGCCACCTCCAGAATGTCATTGTGCCACTCTCTGACCTCATGCTTCTGTGGCTGCCGCCGTCACCTCCACACTCTGTCACTGATGTTGCCACCTGAGCTCTCAGCTTGTTTTTTTCCAGCTGTCGCTGCCATGACTTTTTCAGGCTACATTCCCCCTTCAGTTTTTTGGTCAGTTTTGCCCTCTTAAGTGCCCAGGGAATTTTATAGTGAAGCGATTCTAAGAGCGGCGGCAGTCATGTGCGTGTCATATTAAAACACAACATTGTATGAAGACCAAACCAAGCTCCCTCTGCATATTTAAGCAGGCAAAACGTTCTACAGCACTCTGCAGGCTCTGTACAGCCTGGAAATAGTTGTTTTTTAACGTGATTCGTCCCAAAGTAATTCGGACCGAAACGAATTTTGTCGGAAAATTCGGCGAAGTCACTGAATCAAATTTTTGAGAAATTCTCCCATCTCTAGATATATATTTAAAAAGTATATCATATGTCACATAAAACAATAAAGTTACCAGAACCGTAAAGACAGAAGTAGGCACCAGGTAAAGATTTACTCACGTGCCCTGGGATGTAGCCTTTTTTTTTAGGAAGATAGTCATGAGTCCTAGTTTGACCTGTCCCATAGTACTCTTATTAAGTAGTTTAACTTAAGGTTAAGTTTTATCCTTCGTATTTTTTCAGTGATTTGTATTTCCACTGGCAAATGAGGGTAAATATTTAGCACCCAAAGCCACACCTCTTAACTGAAGAAATATTAAGTTGTTAAAACAGAAATAATTATGTGTTACGAGGAAGCTGGTTACCTCTAGGATAAAATCCATAGGATCCGGAGAGGAGTTTCTATACTGAAATGAAATTCCAATGCAAGGAGAGCAATGTGATGTGGGATGCTGGTATACATCGATTCCACATTGGAGGTGAGCTGAGCAAAGAACATCCTTAATATCTTGTAAGTACCCTGTAACTCATTGTACCAGTAGCTGAAGAAGTGATTCATCCCATTCACATAGTTTTGCAATAAGGACCCTATGCTGGAGACAATCGATATCGTGGTTGGGGAATGTAGAGCCTTATGAATTATGGGCAACCCATACAAAATTAGGATTAGCGGACTATCAACAATAATAAAATCTGCTTGTTTCCAGCTCAGAGTACCGAAGGAAACTCCTTCCTCAACCAAATGACAAATATCATTTTTGAAAGATTGAGTGGTATCAGAATCCAATTTTTGGTAGATAGAGTTATCAGACAGCATGATGACATTTCATTCTGTCTACCACTGTATCTCCTTTATCTGCTTTTTTGATGATCACATTTTCCAAAGCTTTCAAATCACAAGAAGCTAATTTTTATACGGATGTCAAATTAAAGGAGGAACCAGTGGTGGTGGCATTATACAAAGACACAAGGGACACAGCAACAGTTACAGGAACCGGGGACACAAACAGGCAACACAGACACGTTTCGCAGTCCACAGCAGCGGCCCTGGTAGAATAGAGACAGGACAGAAGCAGGGATACGGCCATGTCCGTGGTCCACAACAGATACCGGCATGGATCAGACACTCTGGATCAGACCATGAGCCGAGGACAGAGGGGCGAGACATGAGCAGCGGTAGCTCTTGGTGGGACCAAGAGCCATTGGGTATAGACGCTCTTTGCAGGGCCATGAGCCAGTGGGTACAGACACTGACTAGACTGAGCCAGTAAGTACAGATGCTCTGGGCGAGACCAGAAGCCTGCCACAAAGCCAGAACGGGCTTCACTGCAGGAACCCCCAGGTCGATACCCATGACGTGGTTACTCGTGGTTGCAGCCAAAGTGCATGTGATGGAATCCAGGCAGGTATCATACAGGTACAACGGCAGAATAAAGCAGAAACAGGAACCTAAGTAACAGATATGCACAACAGCAGGGTTAAACATACACAGGAACAGACATAACTACAGGTAAAAGCAGGAATCAGTGGTCAGGAGCTCAGATGGACATTAATGAACTGACCAGGAACAGAGGCAGAAAGTTCCTTCTATGCCAGGAGGTCGTAGCTAATTAGACAGGAAATTTGGACACAGTCCCTTTAAATCCAGATCAGCGAGTGCAAGCGCACCCTAAGGAGCATGTGTAGACAGACAGGAAGAGGAGCGAGGACAGATGAGTCCACAGGGACAAGGGACACAGCAACAGTTACAGGAAACGGGGACACAAACAGGCAACACAGACATGTCCGCGGTCCACAGAAGTGGCCACGGCGGAATAGAGACAGGACAGAAACAGGTACACGGCCATGTCCATGGCCCAAAACGGATATTGTGGCATGGACCATGATGTTCCATCCATCCATGATTTAGTACAGAGCTCCCTCAAATTCAAATGCCCACAGGATACAATATTTTCATTATACAGTGGTCTTTCCTGGGACACTGTGTGTTAAATGTGGTTTCAAAATACAATGTTACAGACACTGATCCAGTCAATTATCATAAATATTTATTTGTAAAACCCCCTGTATTAGTGAATTACATGCAGTGATTGGTGTTCTAGTAGCATCTCTCTACAGTACAATGCGGTACGACATGTTCTGTACTACTCTCACTTGGGCCAGGATGTACAGCAACTTTGGGTAACAGATGAGGGCCCCATTTTCTTTTTTCTGGTATGTTATGTATGAAGTACTTGACCCAAAGAAGCTCCAGTCCTAAAAATAGAAAGTAGTTATGAGCTTCCAACAGTTCTTTCTGGCTGTCATATGTAAGAACTTGCTTTATCTGTGATTGTTATCTACGTAACTTTTTAAATCTTCATTTTGCATTATGTCGGTGTAATATTTTGGGGCATCGGAACCCATTACCAGTTTTCCATAGAACTAATTTCTATTCTATGTTGAGTGTTCACTGTATATTATTACAGTATATGTTAGTCTATTTTTTTGTCTAATAATGCATTGTATAAATGTAGTTAATGAACATACAGTAAGAAAAAAATTTGTGGACTTTATAGGCAATGTGTCACATTAGGGTTGTGCCATTCTTTGGTGTATTTTACAAATGTACTGTCGTACACCAAAACTAGGTGCATTTTACGCCAGGCACAACACATTTGAATGCTCCTAAAGTAAGCGCATCAAATATGCTAGCAATGATATGCAATGCACCAACATTATGCTACTAGGCACCTCAATTATTCTAGGCTGGGTATACCAAACACCATATTTTTGACAGGTTCATTCATTCAGATGCACTATACACTCATTTAATGTGCTTAAAACTGGAGGGGAGGCGCCTCTTTCTGACATGTTGCCCTATGTGTTGGTCTTAGGTTTTTTCCTACCAATTCCAATTCTTCCGTAGAAATAGAGACCTCATTTCAGTCCAAGAAACATTTCTAAAGTGAGAGTAGGATATCATTCTTGAACATCTTCTTTGGTCTTGATACGACAGCTCATTAAGTCCTAATCATATAAGCTTATATCATCAATGAACAGAGCTTAATCTGTTCTTAGCATTGCCCGATGATCTGACTGTCTCATCTATAATATCTAACATTATTTCCTTTATCCCACTTTCTTTTGATTTGGCATTCACAACCATTAAGCATTTTTTATTTATTTAGAGACGCAGATACAAACCTGTTGAAGAATTGATGCGAAGAGCTCCTCATTAGACTTCCTAGGTTAATACAGTGTAACTCGGAGATTAAGATTATAACAGATGATGACATACAATATAAAAAATGCAATACTTATCTTACGTGAGGCTTATACAAAACAGTGAGAAGGGCAAAGGTTGTTCAATGATGAAACTCCACATGAAGGAATTTAATATCACTTTTTGCTATGTTTAGCAATATGACATGTTTTTTCTGTACTGCTGACTGATTTCTGATCTAATGTAATATCTACAATGTAAGATACTAAGGCAAAAGGGCTGTGAATGCTCAAGTAGCTTCAGTGACACGTTCAGTCAGCATCTACTGTAATTCTTCTATAAATTTAACGTAAAACTACTTGTTGCGGTTGTTTCGTATATCTCTAAATCTATGACAAATTGACAGGATATGCCATACATTCTTGATATGTGCAGCTTCCACCTTTGCTATTTGCACCTATCCCAAGAATAGAGATCTCCTTAATTGCTATTCTTTGCTTGTGCGCAGCTGCACAGAACAAAGAGGTGGCGCATGCGCATACTTACTTAGCTGTACATGGACTTCCCATTAAAATGAACAGAGGGTAGCTTGAATGCATGTCCACCTGTAGGTTTAGCCATGAACAAGGAAGTATTGGGATAAATGGACTCATATTCTCAGGATAAAAGTAAATATTATAGTATATCCTTTTAAAATGTCATAAATGTCTGAGATGGAAATACCCCCTTTAAAGTTCCATAGGTGCAAGATTTGGCCATGATCTAAATTTACCATGGAGTGATTTACACGTAGAGCAAATATTTAGCTATGACTATAATTACAATAAAACAGTTAAAGGCCTTTAAAAAAAGTATTGATTACAGGTGCCCTGTATATAACTCCAATGCAAAACTGTGTGCCTTTTATGTTACAGACCACAACATACTCTTATGCAGTCTGATGTTGCAGTCATGTGCCCTCTTTTTATTCAAAAATCTTCAAGATCTTAGTACTCTCCATGCCCTATGACATAGGTGTTTGTTGGTAATTCTTCATTTGATTTTCTATTGAGTAGTTCCCAGTAAAATAGTCTCACCATCTTGATTAATGGGTTAAGTGCAGCACCAAGGGATATAGAAAAGATACAATAATATAAATACCTTTCCTTACAGTAGCTCAATTGACAATAAAAACCAGTACAAATTACAAACAACAGTAAACTTGCCAAGGTTAATTATCGAGAGGCTCTCAATCTAGACAATGCACAAAAAATTGCTTAATCAAGGTCAAGTAACAAAATTAGAATATGCGAGTGTAATAGCCAAACTCATTACCTGATAACTGCACGAATAAGTGTCAACCATATTCACCCTAAAAACTCAACCAACAGCTTTCCCATAATCGCTGGTCATAATGTCCAACAAGTGCAAGCCATATTGTTCCAATCAATTTACTCCCTTCTTCGGTGCCCGGCTTCTGGACTGTTCCTCACTTCTAAAACAGCCGTGATCAAGGGTCTAGGCAGACCAGAAATGCATTAGCCTAGTACCTAGTTTCCTTTTGATGTACCATGCACGCCACAAAATGGATGTATTTTAAAGAGTTGCATTAAAAGTTGTGGAATTTTAATAGTACACTGTACTGCTCTTCATCCTTTGGATATCGTTTACGTGAAGTAAAGACAGCGATAGATATGGGGCTCTGCTTGATTTGGGGTGAACAGAGCAAGCAGTGCATCTGGAAGGTAGGCTCCTGCCAAACTCAGAAAAATTGCTCAAGTTTTTGTCTATTCCTTAGGAAATGGCTCTACGAAAGTAAGGTAGGCTAAAGAACTATGCATTGCACAAGCATATAAAGGTGGGAAGGCTGATTCGCTTTTTTTCCATATAACCAACTTGCCCTGACAATACCACACCATTATTATGAACTGTATATTCTGATGGTCGAGGACAAAAGGCATAGTCTATGCAAATTCAATAGATTTTCCAAACCCATGCTGAATGCTAAACAATATATTTCCATACTGAGCTGTAAAAGACAGAGTCAATCAACTGCTTAGCAGACTGTCCTAATGACTCGGCAAAGAGTTTGCGAGTGTCAATTATCATTCTTTGGGCGGAAGGTTCAAAATCACAGCAGCTCAATGTGCACTGACAATAAGCGGCTCAGCTTGCTTTTCCCTGTTTATTTGTGTTGTGTGTGCTCTCATGCAGTGAGATAGCAAGTGCAGCATTTCATTGGAAATGTCTAGGGATTTAATTGGTTCAAAAAGAAATCTATATTTTTGTTTCAAAAAAATCCTAAGAAAAGAGAAACATTTAAGCATGTTAAATTCATAACGGAATTCAGTTGGAAATTTTATTTAACCTTTCAGGTCGAGGTTCACCGAAAGACTACATCCCAGTAGGATGCTTAATGTTGGGATGTTTTTATGAATAGATACACTTCTCTTTATATCCACGCATTGTGCCGGGAGATTTGGGACTGACTTCAGATATAGAAATTAAATCACTTTAGATTAAAAAATACTATGAGCGACAGCACGATGTGAATAAAAAAGCAACACCATTACCTTCAAATCGAGGTGTAATTTGAGGCTCCTGGGCCTTAGTGCAAAATCTGCAACAGGTCTTCCAGGTGCAAGGTTCTTATGTCATTTATAGGACTGATCTCCTTATATAAGTCAGAGAGACGTTTTGGGCTCCCCTTTATCTACACCTAACTCGGAACAATGTTGGAAGAGTTTAAATGGTCATTTGCCCCAACTTATCACACTCTAAGGGCCTAATGCATGAAAACTGTCTAGCAGTAAGACTATCTTTATTGCCTATAGTGACCAATCAAAGCTCAGCTTTTATTGCATTTAGTGCTCTGTAAAAAAATAAAATATGAGCACTGTTTGGTTGATAACGGAAAAAAAGACTGTATTACTGCTAGACAGTTATCATACATATGGCCCTAAGGGGGAGAGGTATGAAAAAATTTTGGGCTAAGACTTTTTTTTTGCCCGTACAACCAATTAGCTCCTTCTTCTTTTTTACACAGCACTAAATGAAATGAAAGAGGAACTCTGATTGGTTTCTTTGGGCAACAAAGAAAGTCTGGGACCTAGACAGTTTTCACACATATGACCCTAAGGGAGACATGTATGATCGGGTTTTTCACCCTTTTCTGGTGTAAAATGCTCCTAAGTGAGCAGTCTACGATGTCTAATGCATCTAATGAATGTGTTATGCGCATTGTTAGTAAGACTCGACACTTTCTAATGCACCCAACATGTTCTGGGGGTGTTCTGGGGGCGTTCTGGGGCGTCGCACCACACTCATAATATTAGACACATATATGAATGTGGTTTGGCAAAACTAGGCGCGTTACTGCTCCGACAGGCAGACCTATTTCAATGTGGTCTGACTGAGCCTGAGGAGTCGAAGTGGAGCTAGGGGAAAAAATTTCAATATTTCTCAACGTAGACCAGTACAATAATAAAAAGTCATTTCTGATAATTATCAAACTATATAAAATTAAATTATTTAAACTTAATAAAAATGTTATCATATAAAATTAATATAACAATATATAATATCCCAAAAAATATAAAAATATCTCCTATAAAATGCATTTAAATTTCATAGAATCTAAAACTAGTTTTACATTAAATAACCCACTGATGTTGTTGTTCAGATTTTACAATTTTTAATTTTTACTACTTTAAATTTGAAATTTATTTTTGGTGCTCTCATCCTGTTCTACATACAGCAAGAGCCAGCACACCACAGGTCTTGCTCGTACCTGTGGTCCACCAAGCAAGATCACTACCATAGTTTCTCTTCACTGACATGCTATTCCTTCACACATATCTCCCTTGGTGTCTAATCTCTAATCTGGTTTTGTGCAATGGGTGCTCTAAACTGAGAGAGTTATCCCAATATACAAAAATGTACTGATGAAGAATGTTTGTATAAACTTTAATAAAATTATCATATGGGATGTCCAGTTTTTCTAATTAATGAAAAAACAACTGACCTGGAATTTAAATCGAACGTTCATTTAAAGGGTTTAAATTTGGGGTTTTAAAAACTGAGCCTGCCCCAAGGGGGGACTAGGGCCAAATTTGGAAAAACTTCTTTACCTAAACATTCCCTAACGGGGAAATTTGAAAATTTATTTTATAACCAAAACAAACACTTTAAAACTAAACTTTCCCAGGTGATTTTTTCCTTTTCCTCATCCTTTTTCCGGGTGATTTTTCCCTTTTCCTCACCCTTTTTGATAATGTTATTAAAGTTTATAAACTTTCCCTACGGGGAATTAAAAAATTTGGGAAATTTCCACAAAGGATCCTCTTCTATTTGCACCCTTTGGATGAGTCAACATGTCCATACATTTCACAGAAAAAACCTTTTTGATTTTCAAAGAAACCCTTTTAAAGGGCTTTTTTTTTTCCTGGGGTTTGTATCCTAGGGAACTTTAATAGTTTGGGGTCCCTAAATTGAGTGGTGGAACGATTCAAACCCAAGGGGAATTCTTTTAGAATTTCAGGAAAACTTCTTTTGGGAAAACAAAAGTCAAAATTTGGGGTACTTCGGGGGGGAACCCAAAGGGTGTCTTTTGATTATAAAATGGCTGCGAGCCCCAAGGCCCAAATTTAAAAAAACCCTTGGGGCAAAGGGCACTCTGGGAGGAAAAAGGGGCAAGCCGGCTGAAAATGTTAAAGGGGTTAAAGGGCCAATAAAGAGCCCCGGGGTTTCCTGGGACTCCCCCGCACAAATTAAAATCCGGGGGGGGGCCCGCCGGGCCCCCCCCGCCCAAAACTTCCTCTCATGTGGTTTCATCGGGGAAAAGGGTTTGTTTGGAAAGGGCTGATAGCTTTTACTGAAGAAGATTTTTATACAGCGATTTTTGTGAGGTTCCATTTGTCTCAAGACTGTTCTTTTAATGTTCTTTTTTCTAATTTTTTTGGGGGTAATACCCGGGAAATTTCCATGTGCGTCCACTGCAGCTGCATTCATTAAATACCCAATTGGGATTTTAAGCCAGATCCTTTTTTATTCATTTAAAAAAACAGCGTTTTTAAAAAATACAAAAACCCAAACTTATTTTTGGGCCCTGCTAAATTTTCCTTTTTGCAAATTTACTTTCCAGGGGTTTAAATTTAAAGGGCTTTTTTTTTTGCGGGTGGGGCTGCCCCCAAGAAACCGTTTTTCCCCCAAAGGGCCAAAAATTTTATAAATTTTTTCCCTGTAACCTAATTCAAAACAAAAAAAGGTTTAAATTTACAACAATACCCTTTTTTGTTTTGGGTAAAAAAACCCCACGAAATTGTAACAGGCGGGGGGGGGGGGCCCAAAACAAAAAGCTACTATTTGGGGCTCAATTTTTGGGGCGAAATTTTAAAAACCCAAGGTGAAAATTAACTTATTTTTGCCTTGGGGGGCTAAAACCCAAGAAACCGTCTTTTTTAAACCCCAAAATATATGAAATTTTTCCTGTACCCCAAAAATTACAAAAACAAATGGTTAAATTTTACAAAAACTGAACTCTTGTTGTTGGGGCCCGAAAGAAAAACACGCAATTGTAACACGCTAAAAAAACTACAAATTTGTGGGGCTCAATTCCCCAATTTTGGGGGCCCAAAAATTTTTAACACCCAAAAAAAGGGGGTAAGTTTAAGCCTGTTTTTTGTTTAGCCCTTGGTTTTTTGGGTTTTTTGGGAAACCTAAAATTTTTTTTTAAAAACCGTCTTTTTCAAAAAAACGCCCAAAAAATAAAAATTAAAAATTTTTCCTTTTTTTTAGGCCTTTTTAATTCTTTTTTTAACCCGACTATTTTAAAAATTAAGCCGGGTGTTTTTGCTTTTAAAAAAAATTTTTTTAGAATTAAAAAACACAAAGGTTTTAAAACCCGGGAACAAAAAAAATTTAAACCAAGAAAAAAAAATTTTTCCGGCCCATTTTGGGGAAAGGGGGCAATTTATATCCAAGGGGTTCCCCCACGGGCTTGTTATTTGGGTTTATTTAGGATCAAAAACAGGTGTATATTTTATCATATACAGATTTAAATCATCAAACATTGTCTTTTAAAATTTGGGAACAAACAGATTTCGGGAACCAAGAGGTGGCAGGGCTCTGCACCGGGGCGAGTGGCACAAAAACATTCCTGGAACGGGCCCCCAAAGGGTGGGCAGCACAGCAAGGGGACGACCAGCAGGGGTCATTCGTGAGGCCCAACAGGCCCGCTGTAAACTAGGGGCCGGGTTGTTTGTTCAGCAACCCAAGGGTTTTTTGGATTGGTTGTTTGGGGTCTTTCCCTCTTCCCCCCAAAGAATCTGACAAACCCCGGGGCCAAGATCTTTGGGGAACCTCAGACAAACCTTTTGGGTTTTCAGGGCCCCGGGAGGGGGGTCGGGGCCCCCTCCCCCTTTCCCTCACCCCCCCCCTCTGTCCTAACCGGGTTTCCCTCAACCGAGATCTACTATGGGGTTTCCTGGGTTCAGGGGGCCATTTAAAATACGGAATGAAAAATTTTTGAGGAGGGCATTCAGAAAGGCAAACTTGGCACCGAAAAAAGGGGGGCCAATATCGCCTCTTTTTTGGGCAGAAAACGGCAAAGTATAGAAGGGTGGAGAGTGGCATGGGGGTCCAGGTTGTGAGGGGTCACCCTTTCGGCATACCAAACCGGGATGGGGGACAGGGTAAAAGAAAAAATAAAACACAAATAAAATTTTGATTTTAAAAAGCCCCCCCCGCACTTGGGGGGCCGGGGTGATGAAAGGGGTCTTCTTTCCATCGTCAGGAGAAGGGCTTTCAGCTTGGCGCCGTCCAGGACAGGGGCAGCCACAAGTGGGTCGTTTTTCCGTGAGTCAGCAGGGAAAAACACAGTGGGGAGGTCGGGAGCCAAGCGGCCACGGGGTGTAAAAACCCTTTCGCAAGGTCCAAAAAAAGAAAGCACACAGGGGCTGAGGGGGAAGGCAGGGGGCGGCAGTATTCACTCAAGGTCGGAGCTTTTGGCCCAAAAAAATCCCGTATTTTGGGCCGGGCCGGGGGTGGCAGTTCTTTGCTAAGAAAACCCGGGGGGAAAGGCCGAATATGGGTATTTTTTTGTAGAATCGGGGGCAAAAGTGAAGCGTGGGCCAGGGGGGCAAAACTTTGGGCCCACGGCCCTGGGGAAAACAACTTTGCTTTTGGTCACCACCCCCTTTGGCCCGGGGGAAAAAATTTTTGGTTCAGATGTGGTCCCCCCAAATCCCACCCCGGGGGCGGGAAACCCCGCACACCCAGCAGCCCCCAGTGGCAGCTTTCCATTGAAAGGCCAGTAAAAGGGCTCCAACCCCCCCCCCTTTTGGCAGAAGGGAACTTTTTTTCCTCTTTGACTTTTCATCCCCCCCAGGGCCCAAAGATCCCCCTTTGGGCCCCACGCTACCCCATGGCCCAGAAAATTCGTTCAGCGAGGCGATTTGGAAAAGGGAACAACAGTATGCTTCCCAACCACCCTAAGGGGGGCGGGGCCTGACCTTTTGCTCCTTTTCCAAATTGTTGGACTGGCGGGCCCGCCTCCCTTTCCCAAAGGTGGATTTCTGACCTTTTCCAGCAAGAACAAATGGTTTGGGGCCGGGGGCCAGATGGGGGAGTTCCAAGCCGTAATTTTTTTCCCAAAAAAGGCAGTCCCACACTTCATAAATATGTGGGAACAGAAGGGGGGGTCAGCCCTTGACAAAATCGGTTTTTTCCAAGGGGGGCACGC
Source organism: Phyllomedusa bahiana (assembly GCA_025379985.1). Lineage (NCBI taxonomy): Eukaryota > Metazoa > Chordata > Amphibia > Anura > Hylidae > Phyllomedusa > Phyllomedusa bahiana. Next base: position 141,319 of record JAODAL010004397.1, on the reverse strand, counting down.
AGGCCCCGGGAGGGTCTGGAGCTGAAAAAAAAGGGGGTCAGGGCCAGAAACCATGTCCTTTTTTTTGGCCCACTGGTAAATTTTGCTTCCACCCAGGCACACCAAAAAACTTGGACGGGAAAAGGGCCCCCCTTTCTCCTTTTCCACTTTGTCAAACTGCTGCACCCTTGCGCCAAAAAATCCGCCTCCTCCTCCCCGCCCACCACCACCACCCACACCCTCCACAATACTTGCTCATCCATAAAAACCACTTTTGGGGTAGGGCACACGGTGTCAGGGCAGTTTTTACCCCTTTGGCTTGCCTCGGCGAACGAATTTCACACAGGGGAGGAACGGGCTGGGGCGTAAAGGGGGCAAGCTTTTTTTTCCGCCCCCAACGGGGCAAAGGGGGAAACCCCTTTGGTGAGGGAAAAAATGGGGGAACATGGTTTTCCGGGGGGCCCCGAAAGGGAGGGCCGTCCTAAAGGCGCCCCGGTTTTCAATTTTTGGTTTTTGGGAAAAGGGTTCCTAAATTTTTCCCAAACCATTTTTAAACAGATTCGAAAATGGGCCCAAGGAAACGGGGCATCCCCCGGCACTTTATCCTTTCCCTAAAAACCCCCCCGGGGGAAAGGCCCCCTTCCCCCGATTTTGCAGCGGCAAAACGGCCTTTCCTCCAACAAAAACCTCGATATGCGATTTTTTCCGACACCACTTGGAATTCCAGCCGGGGCACATGTTGGACCCGACTGTAGGGAAACAGAGAAAGGGCCCAAATTAAAACGTTTTTTTTTTGATGACCCGGGGAAAGACAGAAGCTCCCCGGTTTAATTTTTGGGATGTCACCATGGCAGTTTCAGGGGCTGAAAACCGGGTTTTGGGGTTGTTGAGGGGCCAATACGAGGAGGGCGACTTTTTTTTTGTCAGTCCCCCGGGGACAAACGGGATAATAAAAATCTTTCCAAACCTTGCTTCATGTCCGGGAACAGATGCTGAAAAAACTTTTGGGGGGGGGATTTGGAACGGGGCGACTACATCCGGGCCACATGAGCCCCGGTAAAACTGAAATGGGGGGGAAGGAAAAAAATTGGGGGGCAAAGCATTGTTTTGGGAAATGATTGGTTTTTCTACCCAGGTGGACAAGAAGGGGGAGGAAGGGGGGCCGGGCTGGGGGAAAGGGGGGAGGGGAATGGGAAGGGCCCGAGGCAAAATGACCCCCAAGCCCCGTGGCGGGATACAGTGGAAATGGGGCAGGGACCCCCGAGTCACTTGGGGCGGGAGGGCCCCGAGCATGCTTATTTTGCCGGGGCAGTGGACGGGCCAAAAATAGCCGGGCCCTTTTTCCGGCAAGGGATGATTTTCTGGCTCCCCACCCTTTTGGGACCCCCCGCTACCCGGGTCCAAAAGGGGAGCCTTTTTAACCAGCTATTGAGAGGGGGGCCCCAAAACCCCAAATACTATGGGGAAAATCCTCCGAAATTCATTTTTTTTTTTTTGGGCTGCTTATGTGCGGAAAAGTCCCCCTCCTCGGGACAGGTCTGACCGGGGGTTCCTCAGCGCTTCATAACAACGGCCCCCCCTCCCCGGCTGCTGGGGGAAAGGTGGGGGGTGGGGACCCAAGAAACCAAAGTTTCCATCAGAAGCCCTTTGAATCGGGAAAAGTCACTGATGATCACCCCCTTCACCCGCCTGGGTGAAGGAGGGGCATTCCCCCAGCAGCGCACAGGGGCCCCGGGGAGTTTAGTCCCAAACCAAAAGGGGGGCCTTATTTGGCCACACCTTTTCCCAAACCCCGTTAAAAAGAAGACCCGGGGCAGGACAAATCGGGCACCAAACGGGAAAGTGTGGGCCGCAATTGCCGATTTTGGGGCTTTGGGAGAAGCTGCCCTGCCCCGGCCAGTATTGGGGGCAATCAAGGGGGGGGTTCAGTCGGGGGGGCCCTTTTTTTACCCAAAGGATAAACCCCGGGGGGCTTGTCCAGGGGAAAAATTGGGGGAACGACGACCTTTGCCCAAGAGAATCAGGGCGTGGATGGGCCAGGATTTCCACACAAAAACCTTGGGCTTCCATTTCCGGGGTTTTTTAAAAAACCTGCCTAAACCACTTTTCTGATCCCCCTTAAACAAACCCCCTGAGGCCAAAACCATCTCTGCCATTTTTCTCCATCTGCCTACCCCCAAATCTTTACCCGGGGACGGGTATTCCCAAACCCACCTCAACACCTGTCATTGTGCCACTCTATGACCTCATGCCCCGGGGTTGCTTTTTGCCCCTCCAAAACGGGGTTAATTTGGGGCCACCTTTGCCTAATTTTTTTTTGGGGTTCCCCAGCCTCCAAAGGGCATTGTGCCACTGCCTGACCTCTTGCGGGGTTTCCCCGCCTTAACCTCCCCTGGTACCATTGTGCCTTTTTGGGGCCCTTTCCTGTTTTGCCCCTCCAAAAATGTCATTGTCCACGGGGCCTTAAAACTCTTTTGTTTAGCTGTTTTGGGCCCCCCAAAGTCCCCCACACTGTTTTTTTTTGTGCCACTTCTGGGGCCTAATACTTTTTTTCCGGCCTCCAAAGGGTCTTTTGTGCCACTCCGATCTCATGCTCGCTGCGTGCCCTCCTCCCTGTATCATTGTGCCCCCTTTTGGGGCCCCTAATACCTTTTTTGCCCCCTCCAGAATGTCATTGGGCCACTCCCTGACCCATACTGCTCCCCCCGCCGGACCCCCCACCCCTTGTGTTTGGGTTCCACTCTGTGGCCTAATACGGGTTTTGGGCCCCTCCAGGAAATTTTCTTTGGGGCCACGGGCCTTGATCCCCATGTTTCCCGCCGTAACCTCCACAGGTTATTGTCCCAACTCTGGGGGCCCTAATACTGTTTTGGCCCGCCTCCAGGAATTTGTCATTTTTGGCCATTCCCTTTATTTTCCATACTTCCCCACCGTGACCTCCACACAGTGTGATTGGGGCCCCCTTCGGGGCCCTAAAAATTTTTGCCGGCCTTTTCCAAAGAATAGTAAATTGGGGCCAAACTCCCTGATCTCTTTCTGCTGCCGCCGTGACCTCCACACTGTTATTTTTTCCCCCCTTTTGTGGCCTAATACTTTTTTTGGCCGCCCCCCAAAATTGTCATTGTGCCACTGCCTGATCTAAAGCTGTTTGGTTTTCCCCGGACCCTCCACACTGAATCATTGTCCCACCGGGTTGGCCTAATTTAACGTATTTTTTGGTCCAAAGGTCCCCCCATCCGTCCCCCAAGCCCCTTTCTTTCCGGGAAAACCTTTTGGCCTCCAGAATTCATTGTCCAGGGCCTGATTTTTCAGGTTGCTCGCGGGTCGTACCTCCACATTGTTTTGATTGGGGCCATTCTGGGGCTTCCCCCTGTTTTTGGGCCCCCCTCCCAGAAATGTCATTGCCCCCATTGCCTGACCTCATTTACTTAAGGGCCGCCCGTTTCCCCCCCCCCCCTCACTTTTGTGCCACCCCTTGGGGTTTCCCCTTCGTTTTTGCCACCTTTCCAAAAGAATGTCATTGTGCCACTGCCGGGACCTCATGCGGGCTGTGGCGCCCGCCTCCCCAAAATCCTCCAATTCTTCCAAATTTTTTTTAAAAACCTGAGCTCTCAGCTTGTTTTTTCCACTTTCGCGGGAATGACTTTACCCAGGGTTACATTCCCATTTTTGATTTTTTTGGGTCAGTTTTTGGCCCCTTTAAGTGCCAGGGAAATTTTTAAAAAGTGAAGGCGATTTTTAAAGGGGCGGCGGCAGTCATCTGCGTGTCATATTTAAAACACAAACATTTATGAAAACCAAACCAAGCTCCCTCAGGGCATTTTTAAAGGGCAGGGCACAACGTTCAAAAAACCAGCACCCGGGAAAGGCTCTGTATCGGGTGAAAAATGGGCTGTTTTTTAAAAAGGGCAATTCAGTAATTCGGGTTTAAACAAAACGAAATTTTTTTCAAAAAAAATTTTTGGGCGAAGTAAACCCGAATCGAAATTTTTTTTAGAAATTCGGCCTACCAAAACCCTGCCAGGGGAAACCAACCTTTGGACAATTATTTTTTAAAGGGGCCCCTTATAACAAAAGGGATTACCGCAAAATGGACCAATTTACTTTTTCAAACTTTTGCTTTTTGGTTTTTTTTTTTTTCCCAAATCCTAGGAATTGGGAAGTCATTTAAGGGGCCTTTTCCCAAACCCTTTTTTTATTTCCCGGCCCTTTTTTAAATAGTCGGAAGAAAAAAAACCTACTGAAAGCTTATCTATCAACCCTCTAACTTTTATTTAATTATTTTTTCTTTTTTAATTTTTTTTAATTTTTTTGGAGGGGGCCCTTATTCCAGGGGGGCTGAAACCAATTTCCGGCGGAAAAAAAATAACTTTGGGTAAAAACAATTACAAAGTTTAACAATAATTGACTAACAACGGGTAACACGGGGAAAAAGAGGTCCCTTCCCGTGGGGGCCTTTACCACTACGGGGAAAAGGGGGGAAAAAGAAAAGAAAGGTGAGGGGAAAACAATGTTTGGGGGGGGGAGGATTGCAACCCGGGTTTAAATTTTTTTTGGGTTTAAAAATTGGGGCCCCAACCCTAAAAGAAGGTATGTTTCAAGGTTTACTTTTGAACCTTTGGGAGAAGAGTGGGGAGAAAAAAGGGGTTGTTTGGGGCAGGGGAAAATTTCCAAAGTGGGGGGGAAACCCACAGAAAGTCTTGGAGACTGTTATGGGGAGGGGGGTGAAAAAAGGGGGAAAAGGCCCGAAGGGAAAGGTCCTTTTGAGACCCGGAGAGTTGCGTGAGGGAAAAGGATATTTATAAAAGAAGATGTAAATGGGAAAGGTATGAAGGGGGGAAGGGGTTATGGAGGGCCTTTTTATGTTCGAAAGTTCTATTTTTGCCCCTTTGGATTTCCGTTGGGCAAGGGGTTTTCCCCCAAATAAAAGGGATCGGAGAGAGGGAGAGGCAGGGGATAGCGAGGAGAAAATTTGAATCAGACGGGCGCGGGAGTTTAAGGAGTGGGTTTTGGGGGGACGAGGGGGGCAAACCGGGGAGGCCCAAAAGAGGAGGGGGCCCAAAAAGGAACGAGGCGGGAGATGACGGGGGCAGGGGACAAGAAAATTTGTTTGTCTTTAAAGATTTTAAGAATAAACTTGATTCGGGAAAAAAAATTTTTTTTTTGAAAGAAAAAGGCAGAGGCGGGGTTTTGGGAAGGGTGCGGTTTTAAAAGGACAGATTGGAGTAAAAGGTTTATCCCAAGGCGGGCGGCCCTTTAGGGTGCTGGGGGGCCAAAAATGTACCCAAATTAACATGATAAAAGATTCGGGGGGAGAGATGGAGGGGCCGTCAGGGGGGAGATAATGAAAATTCAGTTTTCCCCTTTCCTATTTTAATTTGGGAAGAGGGGAAGGAAAAGAAGGGGGGGAAAAGGGGGAAATTTCCGGGGCCCCCGCAGATAAAACGGGGAGGAAAAAACAAAATCGGGCCCGGGGCAGTTTGGGGGTGTAAAATAAAAATACAAGTGGTATTAAAACCCTTTGTGAAACTAGACTGACCAAAACCAAGAGGGGAAAAATAAAAAAAAAAAGGGGGTTGGGGCCCCAAAAACTTCCCCCTTTGGGGGACACCAACAGAAGATATGGCCATGGGGGGGAAAGGAAGAGTGGAGCGAAAAAGTTAAAACGCTAAAAAAAAACGCCCGGGTATGTAGGTAAGGCCTAGGAAAACCCAGGAAAGATCCAAGTCCGGAATCCCAAGGGGAAAGAGAGGATTGAAAGGAAATAAATTTTGGGGGGGGGTGGCAAAGGAAAGGGGAAATGCCTGGGAAAAAGAAGCACAAGTATTTAACCCGGTAAAGGTTTTTGGGGCCAGTTGCTAGGTCGATGGGTGATTTTGGGTTAGGTGGGTTTCATTGGGAGTTGTGGGGGAGGAAAACCCGTTTTGGAAGGGGGTGAAAGGAGAGAGTTGGAGAGAGGGGGGGAAAAGTTTGAAGACCAAAAAAAAGGTTGCTAAAAGATTTTAGGGCAAAGGGAAAATTGGGGTTTATGAGGCATAGTTGGGAAACAGTGAGGAGGGGTTAAAGGGAGTTTGGTTTCTTTAAAGATGGGGGGGGGGATGGTCGCATGTTTTTAAATGAGGAAAGGGAAAATGGCCGGGAAAAAAAGGAAAAAGGGGTTTTAAGCGGAAAAAAAGGAAATTTTAAAAGGGGTGGGTAGGGCGGTATGGGGGGGGAAAATTTTAACCCCACAAAATCTCCATTCAAGGGAAAATTAAAATTTGAATGGGGGGGGAAATTTAAAAAAAATTGTAAGATAAATAGTAAAAAATCACCCAAACCAGCCAAGGTTTCTTTAAAACAAAGGGGGGGGTTTTAAAGGAAAAACCAAAAAAGAGAAAAAAAAAAAAGAAAAAAAAAGGCCCAAAAAAGTGGTAGTTTGTTTTTGTTGGGTTTTTAAAATATAGTAAAATGGCAAAAAAAAAAAAAAAAAACATTTTTAAATAACTTTCCCTGGCGTAAATTTCCCTTTTCTTTCCACATTTTTCCGCCAACCCCCTTTTGGGGTTGAATTTTAAATGGGACTTAATGACCTTTTCAACCAAAAAACAAAAAACCAAATGCAAGGTGCCCTTTTCCCATTTAATTCAAAAAAACCTTTTTTGCCTTTAAAAAAAAAAGCCTATTCTTTTTTTCTTTGATTTTTTCCTTTTAAAAAAACCAAACATGGGGTTGTTTTTTGGGGAAAAATTTTTTTTTTAAAATATACTATTTAACATAAACCACCATCTTCCCCGGGCAAATAAGGGAAACTAAAAAAACTATCTTTTTGTTTTTCTTAAGGGGTCCCCTTAAAAACAAAACTGAATGATCTAAATAAAGAATTTTGTTCATTTTCCAAAAAGAAAATTTGGGGTTCAAAAAGGGGCCCCTTTTTTTTTGGGGCAAAATTCCCCTCAGAAATTATTATTTAAATCCTATATGATCCCAATTTTTTTTTTGAAATTAACAAAACTCGGGCAAAACAATCCCTTATTGTGGTTAAATTTGGAAACCCCTTTCCAATGGTTTTTTGGTTAATTTGTAGTAAAAAAATTTTTTGTATGGGGATTTGCTATTTTTTTGTAATACCAAAAACCCCCAAAATTCCTTTTTTTTTTAAGTCTAGGGGGGTCTTTTTAAAATAATGCAAGATTTTTTTAAAAAAAAAAATTTACCCCAGCTTTGGGACAAACTCCATGAAAAGAAAGAAACCTAGAAAAAATTTTTTTAAACCGAGTTTACTGGGCCCCATAAAACCCTTTGTAAAAAATTTAAATTGAACTAACAAATTAAACTCCAAACCACCCATTCCCCAAAAAATTTTGGGGGACCCCCAAAAACAAAGTTTAAATAAAAATTTGAATGCAATAAAGGGGAAAGGTGCCAACTTTCAAATTTTTTTTAAATTCAAATAGAACATAGATGACAATCAAAAATTTTTAAATTTTGAGAAAATTTGTAACATTTAAAAGGGAAAAAATATGTTGATTTTAAAAACCCTTTACAAAGGGCCAAAAAAATTTTGGGAAAAGTACAAAAAGGGGCTGGAAAAAATGAAATTGGGGCAAAAACAACAGTTTTGGAATACCAATCAACACAAATTAGATGAATTGACAAAAATTTTTGGGGTTTTTTAAAAAGAGCAAAACTAAGAGTAAATGTCTCTCTAAAGCCAAAAAAGGGAAAAGAGGATCCCCAAAAATTTCCCTCCATTGTTGCGCAAAAAGATTTTTGCAGGCAATACCCGGGAGGGGTGTTACCCACGTAAAATACAAAGACTTTAAAGTTACTTAAATTTTCCCCTTACAAAACCCATCATCAAAAGTTTCAGAGAATCTAAAAAAAGGCTTTTGGAAAGGGGTAAAGGGCCTGAAAACCCCACTAAATGCTCTGAATTTTCCCCCCCCTTGTCCGTCACTGCACCTAAAACGGGAATGCCATTTTCAAGGAAATAACAAAAAGGGCCGGGAATATTTTCCCAGAAAAGCATTGCCCAGTGAACAAAACCACCGCCCCCCCATCCGCCTTTTCCAGCTGAAACTCTACATTTGAAAAAGGGGAAAAGGGCCATTTTTTTAAAGCAAGTTCTCCCACAAGGGCGGGCCGTTTCAGGGGGCCAGGGGTTATTTAAGTAGAGTGTGGCAAAAGGGGAAAACTTTTCCCTGTGGTAAATTTGGGGTCCGATTTAAATAGTTTTTTAAAGGGAATTTTGGGGAGGGCCCTTGTCCCCCGGGGCCCCTAGAAGGACAAGGGACAACCAAGTTGTTATAAACGCCCCGGTTCATAACCCTGCATCAAAAAAGGTTTGGGGTTGAAATGATTTGCTTGGGGAAATGGGCAGCTTGCTGTTCGGGAAAAGGGGGCCCCATTAATCAAAAGGCAAATGTTCAATTTCAAAGAAAAAAACATATCTCCCGTTTTGGGACTCATCTCTTTTCAAAAAAAGGACCCTTGGCCATTTTTCAACAAGAAAATTTCCAGCCCCAACATTCTTGGCATCAACCCAAAACATCAGGGCTACTTTGGGAAAAAAAGGATCAGGGTACTGAAAGGGGCCAAACCCCTTGCACCCCCAAACCCTTTTAAACCTATAGAGAACATTTGGCCCCATCATAAAGAGGAAGGGCGACAAAGAAGGGCCCGAAACGTTTTGAACGGGTTTAGAGGCCGTATTAGACTTTAATGGGAGGGGGAAAATCCAATTTATATAACCTGAAAAAACCGGGTTTCTCCTCTGTCCCCAGTTTGTTTTGTTGACTTTTTAAAAAAAGGGGGGGGAAAATCCCAAAACACATTTTGGTAAAAATTTGGCTTTGTCCTCAATTTTTTGGGGATTTTTTAAATCCCATAAAATTTTTTAAACAACATTTTTTTTCATTTTAAAATTTAAACATTTTTCCTAAGTTTAAACTTTAAATCTGTGATTTTTTTTAAAATTATGAAAAAAAAAATTTTTAAAGATGTTGCACCCCCACATCATTGCTTTTCCAGTTTTTTATTCACAATTTGTTTTAGTGCCCCCAACTTTTTTGAAATTGAGGTTGAAAATTTTTGTTAAAATTTGGGTTTCCTTTAATTTTTGCAACTTTTTTGGATCAAAAAATATAAAAGGGTTATGTATACTTTTGAAAACTGTTTTCCCAAAAACCAATGTACTACACATAGACAAATGAAACAACTTTGGAAATAGTCTTGATTAAAAAAATACCTATCATTTTGGGAGTCTATTTGCCCTATTGCAAAACAAGGTTACAACTACAGATAAACCCTTTGTAGTCTTGAGGTCATTCTGTCTTCAGTATCTTCCCTATTTCTAAGTAATAAAACTGAAACTTTTTGGCTAATTAAGGCAAAGAAAATGCACAAATTAACAGAAAAATGACTGATCAGTTTTTTTCGGGTTTTTTACTGTAGTTGTCGGGGTTTGAAACCCTTCTGGAATACATAGGTCTTTTTTTAAGGAGCTTAGTTTACAAATAAAAGGGAAATTTTCCCTAATAAGGGGCTATTTCCCAATTATTTTTTTTCCTATTTTTAGATTGGGATATAAAAAAATGGCGGGTAAACCAACATTAAATTTGGGACTTATTTTGGTTTTTTTTTGTTAAAAATAAAAACTGCAGAAACAAAGCCCTTTTTTGGCCCCCAAAACCAATTTTTTTAATTCAATTTTTTTGAGTGCCAGCTATAGTCTACAATTTAAACATTTTTCCCCCCATTGGGGCCTTAGTTTGAAAGGGCTGAAAAAACAGACACCCAATCCTTTTTCAGCCTTTTTTGTGCAAAAGTGTTGTCCCGAGAAGGCAAAAACCCCCCCATGGGGTAAAAATCCTTTTTTAACTCATTTTGGGAAAAAAACCCTTTCCCGACTCCAATTTGGCAATCAGAATAAATCCCTGGATCACGGGATCACCCTGAAAAAGGGCAACTCACATGTAAGGGCCCCTTTCCCATTTGTGGCGAGAGAAAACAAGGGTTTTATAAACCCTTTGGCCTTGGTTGGAAAAGGGGGGGGGGGGGGTTTTTATTTTGGGGGGGGTAAACCTCTTGGGGTTTCTAACCCCAGGGTTCCCCCAAACCCTGGTTGCTTCCTCATAATTTTCCCTCCCAACCCCCACTAAGGATCTCAGTGTGCCCTGAAAGAGAAATGGGAAAAGTTTTCTCCTATGGTTTCTAAACAAAAAACCCCTTTTAAAGTTTCCTGACTCCCCCATTTATAATACGGGGATTAACCCCCGGCCCAAAAAAAAAAATTTTTTGGGGTAAAACACTCCTACCCCAAGTTTTTTTTAAAGTTGGTCCCTGCAAGAAATTGCAGAAACAGAATAACAATGAATTATGATGTCAGACTGCTGAATACTTAAAATTTTGCGGAAAAACAAAACCCAATGGGATATTTTTACTATTTCCCATTAAAAGGGAATTGTTTGTATTTTTGTGATTGTTTTCCCCTTGGGGGTTTTGTCTAAAATAACACGGAAATAAGTAAAAATGCCTTTGGGTTCGGGTTTATAAAATCCAACGGGGTTTTTTAAACATCGTTTTTGTTTTTTAAACTTCGTTCCCCCCAAATGGATTTTTTTTTTTTGGGTTTTTTGGGGCCCGGCTCACACTGAATAGTTCCAGCAGTGAAATGAACATTTTTCAAAGTTTTTTGTTTAGTTTTTTTTTTTTAAATACAACCCCGGGAAAACCAAGCTGTTAGATTAAAAAGCTCAAAATTTTAAATTTTGTGGTCTAGGGGGGTTTGGGTTTTTCCCAGTCGGGTTTTTGTGGATTCTTAAAGTTAAACCAAACAAAAAATTTCCGAACCAAAAACCAGCCCCCTGTATAACATAAAGCCCCAAATTTTACTCAATTAGGGGACAATAACCCCAAAAATAGGGAATTAAGGTAAAGGCAGGCTATTTTTTCAAAAGCGCCCATTTCTTGGCCCAAAATACTCCCGAAAAACCCTTACTACGGGGCAGTACTAAAAAACCCTTCATTCTAAATAACCTCCATCCCACTATCTTAATTCATGATTTTTGAATAGGGCCTTTTGTTCGGGGCAAAACATGGGGGAAAGCACCGATTTTTGTAATTCCCCGCATCCCAATTCTACCCCTTTTTCCCCCCAAATTTGTACAAATTAATTTGAAATGTCCCCCTTTAAGGTTTTTTCCCAATGAAACCAGCTCCTTTTTTTGGTGCAATACTGACCCCGGGCAAAAACGGGCCCCTGTAATAGTTTTGATTTTTTCCCGGGACCTTCTAATGATGGGGAAAATCCCCCTTTCCCCCTAATTGGCGGAAAAAATCCATAAATTCTCTTGGCTCATGACATTAGCAGTGACAATTTTTTGAGTTGGAGTTGTTGACTTTCTCTCTTTTTCCTTTGGTCCAGACTGCCATCTTGACTTTTTCCAGATATGAGCTATCATTGTAGAGTTTGACACTCAAACATCTTTTGATACTTTTTTTTCTAGTAACCTCCCCATTATTTTCAATTTTAAAAAATAACTTCCACCCTGTTGTATTCAATGCTGTCCCTACGTACCCCATTCCCTTTTATTTCATGCCCTCTCCCTTATCTCCCCTTCGGGTTGACCCCATATGTGCAATGCCTTATTTTTAATACTTAGCAGCATCACACTGTCCCGAGATTAATATTAAGTCCTGTAGGGACCATACTGATGTGGGATTTCTCCTGCAAACTGACAATCAGGAACCCATGTACCCTGGTGAACAGTCACAATGCAGGAAAGAGAGAAAGCAGGAATACAAATTCGGATGAGACATTGAAGTGGGGGACAAGTGGAATAAACATCAAAATGTAGTAAAAGGTAAAAATAAGGCTTGTCCTCAACACAAATGCATTACTTACATTCATAAAGCCAGGTGGATGCGCCCAGAGTAATTTTCATGGTTTAAATACAATAAGTACTACAAACAAAAAAGTAAGAAAAATTTTTCAGGTTCTCCTTAAATCTGATGACTTACAGGAGATGTCTTCTCTGTAGGTAGATGTTTCCATTTCTCCCTCTCCAAGCCTAGAGTGTCATAATGACCTTTACTGACTTTTACTGGTTCCTGCCAAGGTATCTTTGGCCCCTTGCTTCTGCCACCACCTCCAGCATGTTTAATAAAAATAATTAGACTTTGACCATTGTCAACTACATAAAAGCACAGTTAAAAAAACTAAAAAATTAATTAAATTCCAGATCAAAAACCTTTTAAAAAATTCAGATCCCAGACCAGAGTTCAAAATTAGTTTGGACACCAGACCAAACCTCGTACTTAACAAAGATCCCAAACCAGACCAGAAATTAATTCAGAATTTAGATCAGATTCCTAAGTAAAATTCAGGTCTTAAAACAGACTCAAGAATTCACCCCAGCATAATTTAGTCGTCAGTCTCTTGAATTTAGACCACAGATCAAATCCATATACAGACTTTTTCACCTTAGCCCCAGACCATCTTGAGTTCGGGACTTTTAACGTCAGGAACTGTGAAATTTTTTCTGACACTGGAGAGCAGAAGGATCAAGGTAGGTAAATTTCCCAGCCTAATTTTTGGTAAAGCTAATAGATATGGAGATTAAAAAAAAGGGTTTGCGTGGTCGGAAGGAGTGTTTGTCTTCCCTTTCCCTATAACCATCTCCCCATCCACTTTAAACCCAGCTTTTTTCCCGAATGATTGTTCTGCAAACTTCACTTTAGGGACCCCTTTTGTTTTTTCCTTATACATCAAAATATTTTTTTTATATCGCACATATCGGGGTGCCAAATTTTTTTTTCCCAAGCACCTTTTTTGTCATTTTGGGACCTCTACCAGGGGTCATTCTTAGAGGGTTGTCCCCAATCTGTGATCTTTATAACACTTCAATTGTAAGTTCTTATGTCTGAGAGGTCATGGTTCGACTTTAGGGACTGTTGGAGATCAGGATGGGGGATTCCCTACTCGATACTCCAGAAAGAGAATACAAGGAGCCTATTTTCATTGTAGTTTTTGGGGGTTACAGAGTATATGTTTCACCCTATAATTTTTTTATATATTATTATATATTATATATAAAATTATTTTATATATTTTATAAATATTATATATTTGTAACCCTTTTTCCTCAGCTTGGCGCCACTTGGACAGCGGGGGGGGATTGCGCTCCTGGTCGCCGTCCTTGGTTGAAACGGTAAGGCCTCGGGAACCCCCGGCTTCGGTTTTAAAAGGGGCCTCAACCGTTTTTTTTTGGAAAAGGAGAAGTACAAAAAGAAAAAAACAAAAAAAAACCCCCTGGGCCCGTCTGGCCACTAAAAACGTGGGGTTCCCTCTCCAGGGTCTGTGCCATCCAGCCCCCCCAAGAACCGATCCTCACCGACTCTCCTTGTCCGGGCTTTCCCTAAGCCTTGGGGCCGACCCTTTTGCCAGCCCCTTACTGCCCCCCACGCAGGTAGCAGGCCCCCCCCCCAGATAGGGGAAGTACTGGGTTTTATGGGCCAATATCTGGGTTGGAACCCAGGGACCTAATGCGGGGACGCCACCCACCCGACAAATGCTGCCCCAAAGAGCCACCCCCTAACAGTCCCTTGAGTATTCTAGCCGCTCCGTAAGTGACAGTAATATGACATGACACAAAAATAGGTGGCTTTTCCCCACCGGCCCCCCGTTCCTCGGTTTGGGCATCTACAGAGGTCCCCGGGCCATGACCCTCTGTGGCGGATCATGGAAAACCGCCGGGGCGCCTTGGTCACATTCCCTCCCCTCTGATAAAGCCCGTAGGGCTTTCTCCTGCCCAGGTCCCCCCGGGGGGTCAAAGTTCCTTTTGGGGCAAGTCTTCCCTAAATTTCCTTAGGGGCAGGACAACATTGGTCCTTTCATAACTGTAGGTTTTACCCCTGCATTCACCCTAAAAACGGGCAACGGGATGGTCATAGCCACTTTTTAAGGTGGCCCCCATCCCATGCAGCTCTGCACAAAATGTCATCACCCACAGCCCGCTGGCTAACATTCACTGGGTTACCTATTGATAACTTTACTACCGGCATCAGACCTGTAGGTGCTTACACACCCAATTACTGTGGATTGTGCCCCCTGGGAGTTTTTTTTATGGCCCCTAAAGCTCTGCTCTGGGCTCTTGCTGTCCTTGGTTCCTACAGAGGAAATCTGGTCTCCCTCACTGACCACCTCAGTGTGTTACCTCAACTGCAGTTGACTGACTGTGGCCCCCATTTAACTCTGTCCCCACCCATAACCTGCGGTAAGGGCACAGGGTTATTGCAGACACTCCCTCATCTGGGGCCTCTCCTGATAATCTCAGCCTCTTTATGGGTGAGTTTTTAATGTTGAGGACTCGCTGGCCCTCAAAAACCTGGCTCACGCAAGGGAAGACCAATTCATAGTTTGTTTTGTTTTTTTCCCATGCAATACCCTTGCATGAGAAAAGGGGCGGGCAAAATGGGCTTTAAGACTGCCCCAGGTTTTGACTTGTGGTGCCCATTTGAGGGGGTTTTTTTATTTGTACTACGGGGGTTTCACAAAATCTGCACGTTCTGAAATAAAGACCCCCCACAATAGCAGGCATGCTAATGGTTTTCAGCTCCCCATTGGCGCCTCTTAGCACTTTATCTGCCTGAGGGGCCTTTTTCCTGGCTTTCCCCAGTACAGAGGATATCTTCCCCTGTGCCCTTCTCCTAGGCTTTCTAGCAGCGACCTCTGCTGAATGGGTGGAGATGTTTCTTTCAATCCCCATGACTTTCCCCTTAGGGGAAAAACTCTCCGCTTTTTCCTGGGAAAATTCTATGGATTTTCACATCAAATTAAAATCAAAAAGGGGAGGCATGGCAGAAATTTATCATGGGAATCAAACTAGCCGGGGCTGCTATTACCTTTAAGTTCTCTCCTCCCCTACCCACTCTGGCGTGTTACATTAGGAACTCGTACCTTTTTTTTCCCTCCGTAAAATTTCAACGGAAACCCCCCGTTTCAAAAGCTATCCATTGCCCTTGTCCCAAAAACCACAGGAAATAAATTTCCCCGAGATATGTTAATATGTTTTTCCACCCCTGTAGGGAAAATTCATCAGTGCCCCAGGGAACCAGGCCCCTTTTTTACCCATCTGGGGATTTAAACCGCTCACCTGCCCTCACTGGGTTCAAAGCATCACCAGTCTGTGGTGTCTAGCAGCTCACTGCTTTCCATCAAATGCGTCTTTTTTGACCCTGGCGTAAAAAAATTATGGCAAACAGCAAATACTGGAGCAAAAGGAATCCGTAGTATACGACCCGAAAAAATTTTCTCCTTACAAGGCATTTTCATCGCTTCTGAGGCTGCATTCAGCAGGCATCATCTCACCAGAGTCCGGACACACCCTCATTTAAATTAGTTCCCCCCACATTGTAGGAGAGGAATCATTCCCGGATTCCGTTCCCCTTTCCCGGTGCCCATGAAACTGAAGGCTCCCCCTTGGGGCCCCCCAGCAGTACACAGAATGGTGGGCCAAACAATCCCTGGGGACGCATTACCCCAACTTGAGGCTAAAATCAGGGACCAAGAGCGTGGGTCATGGAGACAATCAAACTGGACTCCCGAACCTTTCACCACAAGGTGTAGGCACTCTATTCCTGGTTTTCCCCTGGGGTGCAGGGCCACCCGGTTGCCCCGGGGCAACCACATGAGTCCCCCCTGATTTGTGTGTTTACCCCTGTCTCTTATTGTCGGCACCCCCCGGACCAAAATTCCCCTTTTATCCTGCATATTAGCCAGGGCCCTGGGGCACACCTGGCTTGTCTTGGGGTCTACAGCTGGGGCGGGCGCTGTTTCAGGGTGTTCCCAAAAAGGGCCGCACTGAGTACCCCTGCTCTTGTTTAGCGACTTTACCCTTGGGGTTTTTCTGAAACTGACTTGGAAGCCAGTACCCCCCCCGTTTTCGTAATAGATTGAGCTACTTATTGAGGTACATTTTTTTCTCTGGACTTTTTCCAAAGACCCCTTTCAGCAAACTAAACATAAAGTCCTGAAAATTTTCCCAAGTCCCGGGTGCACCGTTTCACTGTTCTTTGGATTTTTCTTTTTGGGAAACGTTTGGGGACCCTTTACCACCCCCAAGTCCACCTTCTTTGGGCCCTTCCCGGGTGATATTTCTGGCTCTTTAAGCCCTGACGACCATTTCAGGGGGGGCCTCACAGGTACACCACCTGCTTTGCCCGGGCCCGTCGCCCTCTCCCACAGCTGCCAGAAGTGGGAAAATCACTGCCCCCAAAATCTCTTGGAGGTCCTCACATACCCCAAGAATATGGTTGGGGTCCCCCAACAAGTGTCAAAAAAAAAGTTCAACGGCCTTACCCGGGTTCTGGGGGGGCTTACAAAGGGTTGATGTCGGGGCACCCTGGAAACCCCTTTGGGACAGTCCAGATCCACCGTGTGACCCCTCCTACCAGCAACCCACTGTTCTGGTTGGGACCTCCTTTGGTGGGCCCTCAGAGCTGTCTCCATCGTTTAGGCTGGTTTCCCTTGGTAACGGGGTGTTTAGGACCTCTGTTGCTCAGTGGGTTTCCCGGGGTAACTCCCGCTGGGAGGGGACCCAACTTTGGTTTTTTGGGAAAGCCGCCCTGGCTTGTAGCCCCGCTTTCTGTACCAACCCTCTGGGGAACTGTTGAGTATCTTTCTTGGATAGCCGTGTTGCGAAAATTGCCCCGGCACCGGCCTTATGCTGCGGGGGAAATTTTGAGGGAAATTTGCCTATCCCCTTCGCAAGGCAATTGCCCGCTCAAGGTATTTGTAAATTTCCCCCAGTTATATGCAGGCGCCAAAGTCTTTTCTTCACCCTGAACCGGCTGCTGGCCCCTTTTAAATTTTTCTGCAGCCAGTCCCTGCTTTTAAAGGGGCCAAATTCTGTATCAATTCAGTTGTGCCAAAATTTTCCGTCCGTGCCACCTATGCCGCTTTCCCCCCAATTGTTTAAGCTTTCACTCACGCTTTGGCCCCCTTTGGACCAGCGTAGGGGGATTGCGCTCCGGGTCGCCGTCCTTGGTAGAAAGGTAAGGCACTCAACACCGGCTTCGGTTTAACTGGCCTCAAAAGTTTTATTTTTGGGGGAGAAGTACAGAAAGAAAAAACACAAATAAACACTAGGCCCTTGGCCCCTAACTAAGTGAGGTTCCCCCTTTCCAGGGGTCTGGCCTACTGCACAGCCCCTCAAGACGGTCCTCCAGACTTCCCTTTTCCAGGCTTTCTCAAGCTTGGGGCCCCGAGCCTTTGCCAGCTCCTTACTGCTCCCACTGCGGTAGCAGGCCAGCCCCCCAGATCACCCGGAGTATGGCTTTTTATAGGGCCCAATTTGGGCTGGAACCCGGGGCCTGGAAAGCGGGGACCACCACCCCGACATATAGCTCCCGGAAAAGCCACCCCCTAACTAGCTGCCCTTTCAGCTTTTCTGGCTCCGTAAGTGACAGTAATATGACACTGACACAAAATAGGTGGCTTTTCCCCCGGCCCCGTTCCTCGGGGGGCGCCCTCTACAGGGGCTCCCCGGCCATTTGACCTTGTGGCAGGGGTCATGCGAACTAAGGGGCGCCTTGTCAATTTTTTATTATTTATTTTATATTTATATTATTATTTTAGCCTCCTCTCCAATATTCCCCCTCTTGGGTCTGAGCCTATCAGAATTTGTATGGTTTATCTTGTGGATCTGCCATGACTGTGTCAGAAATAAATGCTCCTTAGAGGAAGAAATCCAGCAATAATACAAAAATAGTTATTTCTGGATTAATCATTTAGGTTTAAAACAACATATAAAGCCATACAGTGCTTGTTATACAGTGCCTATCCATATAGTGTCAACCATCCATAGCGTGTCACCATAAAAGTGCGCCTTTAAGTGCCCATCATAAAAAGTGCATCAATGAATGGAGTGTAAAAGATTATATTTCTTTTGGATTATGAGGACAGAGACAAAAACTGTTTGTGTCCTAATGAATTGGGGTGCAGGAGGAGCGTGGAGGCCACTATTGTGCCTAGGGGTTTTAAAATAATTATTAAATTGTACCAAAAAAATTTGAAGTAGTTATATAAAGGAAATTTTTGAAAGACAGGGGCCTTTATGTCGTGCTCAAATGGGGCTTAAAGGCCCCGCAAACATGGGTTAAAAGTGAAACTGTAAGTTTTATAGTGAGGGGGGTGGTGGGGGTAGGAGGGTGGGTTTCCTGGTGTTGGGTGGAAGGTGTTTAACAAACCCCAAAGGCTAGTTCACACGGCTTAAATTTGGGGCTTATTTAGCCGTATTTACGGCTACTGCGCTCAAAACGGGGCGAGATTCGTCCCAGTATTTTTTGGTAATCCACAGTTCTCATAGGAACATGGGTTCGCCTCCACACCCTGCTTGTACAATAACGGCGGGGAGAAAGTGAAGTCAATTAAAGCGGCAAATGCGCGCCGCTAGTGATGAGTGTCTATGGGGTTGGCGGGCTGCCGCCCACCCCAATCCTCCCTCCCCCCGCATCGCAGGAGTCAGCGCAAGCTCCCGAAGTCCCGGCGAGTATCTTGATTTCAAGCTAAAGGAGTTATCTATGACTCTCCAGTTTTATTATATGCAAGAGAGTTAGATTTAAAAACAATTTAAAGGTTTTATATAAAAAAAATGTATTTAAAAATTGCTTAAAAGAGGTTCCCTGAAAATTTTGGGAAAATACTTAAAACTATCGGGACTGGTTTGAAAAAAGGGAAAAAAATAACCTAAACCACCCCCCACCTCCCTGTAACGCAACCATAGCTCCAATGTTATTTGTTGATGTCATGTACTTTTTTTTTTGGGTAAAATCAACTGGCCTAAAAAGTCCCCTTTGCCATATATGAAAAGCAGAAAATCACCCAAGCATTTTTTAAAACCCCAATTTGGAGAAAGCAACAGTTTAAAAAGTCAAGGTCATAACCTGAGCCCAAGGGTTTAATATTTTTTTTTTTAAAAACAGTTTCCAGCCACTGCCCTAAAACCTTAAACAGCCCTTTTAATCGTTAGATTTATACTAGT
Source organism: Phyllomedusa bahiana (assembly GCA_025379985.1). Taxonomy (NCBI): domain Eukaryota; kingdom Metazoa; phylum Chordata; class Amphibia; order Anura; family Hylidae; genus Phyllomedusa; species Phyllomedusa bahiana. The sequence continues at coordinate 122,315 of JAODAL010004397.1, read as the reverse complement.
TTGTCACCAGCCATAAGAACCAAGTAGGTGGCATCAGAGCAAGGATTAAAGGCGGGAAAACCCCATTAAGAAAGCATAAGATCTACAAAAGCAAAATTTTTTAAAAAAAACTTTTTTTGGCTTTTAGCTCCAGCAAGGGGGGGGGGAATTTATGTTGGCCCCAAGACCAAAATTGGTTTTTTGGCACCCTGTAAAGGGAAGAAAGGGGGCCCTTTGTGAAGAGAGGGCAGATCGAAGTTTTCCCCTCTTTTTTTGCTTTTAATTGAGTTAATACTTTGTAAAAAAAAGGATAAAAGGGGTTTCTTCTACGGGGCAGCCCTCCTAACTGGCATGGTATAATGAGTGAAAAGGGTTCTGAATAGCAATGCTCTAGCCTAGTAACAATAGACTACAGTGAAGACCTGCATTCACTGGAGCTCTTACTTAGGGGGGTAACTTTTGGCTACAATGTGCTCAGGACCAGTCAACATGAGTCTCAGTCTGATAGATCCTTCACTTGTGAATTTTTTATTTTTACGGGTTTTGGCCGTTTGGGCAACCAAAAAAAATTTTTCCCTTTTGGCTTTTAAAAAATGAAATACCCTTGTTTCTAAACCAAAGGGGGTGCCTCCCACCTGAACATCATTTCCAGAATTGGGGGTGCCTCCCCTAAAAATAGGAATATGTTTTTGCCATAGAGGCCCCTTTCCAACAGAGAACATTAACAAAGATTTATGAGTTTTTGAAATAACACTTTTTAAGGGCGGCATGAATAAATTTTTGGGTTTTTAAAACCCCAAATTTCTTTTTGCATAAAATTACTATAAAAATTTGCCTAAATTTTAAAATAAACTTGCTTTACTGCGGGCATAAATCGGGCTTTTCCAGCACAAAAAACACATTTCGGGGCTCAGGAAAACCCATTTTGGGAAAGGGGTTTTTATCGGGTTCCCAAAAGCCGAAATTCCCCAAGAATTGCCGTAACGAGTTAAAAAACTATAGCTTCATACGGTTCTAGTGCCGCCCGCCGGCGCCCCGAAATCAGACACATTTCAAAGTGCCACAAGGGCTCTGTAATGCGCCTGAACCGGGCATACGGGAGGCATTACAATAATGTGAACGGGGCGGGGCGCCTAAATGCGGGCTGAAAAAAAACGCAGACCCTGCCGCAGCCCCCCCTTTCCCATACATGCCCCCTTTAAATATTTTTTTAAATTAATTTTTTTTTTTTTCTCTTTAACAACCTGTCGCAACATTTTGTTTTTCCAGGGGGATTTTTTTCCCCTTTGGGTTAAATTAGCTTTAAACATGAAGGAAAAGGTAAATAAAGCCCTTTACCAAATACTTTGGGCTCTTCTGTTTTTTGCCCTTTTTTTAGGAGATAAAAAAAAATTTTTATCTACGATAGGGGTGCATCAAGTTTCTCTGGGTTTTCCCAAAACCACCCTTTTCCCTTTTTTTCAAACTCCCGTCTTTTGGCTTCAGCACCCCTGTCTGACCAAGAGGGAGCCCACCCCCCGCTGAGGGGTTATTTTCCCACTGGAGACTTTTTTTTATCTATCAAACTGAAAGGGTTCTAACCCCTTAAAACCCTTTTAGCTTTTTTGCATTGCAGAATCTAACTCTCTTGAACTCATATCACTGTAACAACTTTTGGGGACGGTAACTCCATTTTTGCGTTTGGACAAATCGGGATGGCTAGCAGCTATACTTTTAAAAACATGAAAAATTTTTTTTTGATATTCCTTTAAAAATTATAAAGTATAGGGTAAGGGGGGTTGCATACAAAAACCCGGGAAAGGGAGCTGAAGACACTTTTTCGACATTGCATAGTCTTAATCATTGTCCCCCATCAATAATTAAGACTAGGGCAATAGTCAAAATTTCGTAAAGGCACCCCTTGCAGGGGTATTGTTCGCAAACCCCCTTACCCTATACTTTTAAATTTTTTTAAGGGAGAATCAAAAAAACTTCATTTTTTAAAGTATAGCGCTAGCCTCTGTTTTTTCCCAAAAAACCGCAAGTTTGGATTATACCTTCCCAAAAAGTTTTTTTTCCGGGACATCCCCTGACAAATTTTGACGGGAGTCCCCTGTGTGTGCAAATCATAAAAACGGGGTTTTAAAAAAATACCATTTTCTTGAGCCTGACAAAATTTTCAAAAAATTTACTTTTATCACAAAACAGGTTTCATTTTGGGAATGGGCAGATCGGTTTTGAAATCACAGATAAAAAAACCAAAAAAACAGCTTAACCAGGAATTGTGAGCCCTGAAAGCGGGCGGTGGCCTGTGAAACAGCATGGGGGGAAACAACCAGTTAAGCTACAACTGCCAGCTGGGTTAACTAGAATTTACAAAGCCCAACATTTTGTAAGTAAATCTATCTGTAGCAATGCAAGAAGCAGTAGAAAATTTTTAAACTTTAAAAGAAACCCCAAAAAAGGGGATAGGGTTACCACATAGAGTAGCCCAGAAAAACCACCCCAATTTTTTGCATGTGGTCTTCAACTTTTGGGAAAAATAAAACCCTTGATGAACAGGGTCCCCAAGTTCTAACGAAATACATTTTAATTTTCTTTTAGCTGGGTTTACGGAAAAGTCTTTTTTCCTGTTTTTTTAAAATCTACAATAATCCCACAAGAATCCAGTGGTGCTTCACCATTTTTTTTAATATTCCCAAGGAAAAATCCAAGAGTGTTGTCTTCTAACGCCACCTATTCTTCCTGCTGCCACTGTCATGGTTGTTCTTAGATTTTAGAAAATGTAAGAATCTCCACGGACCTATCCTCATTTTAAAGGCCGATTTGATAAGGAGTGCAAGCTTTCCCCCCAGTTTCTCTCCGGAGACAGAGTTTGGTTCTCCTTGAAACATATCACTACTAACTGGTTCTTTGATTCTTCGTCCCATATAAAGTATTGAAAATGGTTAACCCTATGTGCTGCAAGTTTGGTATGCCAACATTCTTAGATCCCCAAATTTTTTCTTTAAATGTCGCCCTTAAAAACTACTAAAACCTCAATCATTTTCCAGGAATTCTTCATCAGTCTCTGAATTTTAGAAAGGGTTTCGATGCAAAAAGGTTCTTAAATTAAAACTGTTTTTGCAGGTGAACTTAAGGGGGTTTTGGTCTTTAACAGAGATCCTGGAAGCCAGTGAAGAACAGAAGAGTATAAAACAACTCATTACTTTTGCCTTGTTGAGGTATAAAAGAGATTCTCTTCTGAGCGCACACATGTTTCTCTTTGGGTTTCCAAAACCCTTTTCTCCCCCCCTTTTTCCCTTTTCTGCTGGGAAACTGCGCTTTTCCCCTTTTTGAGTTTTATTCCCTGCGTGTGTAATTTCTAGGAACTGACTTTTTTTTTGTTTTTAAAATAAGAAAAGGGGTTTTTTACTCCTTTGAGCTCTTTTAAATTTTTTGGGGTATTAAAAGATTTTACAAAAACTCCTGCAGTCATTTCAATGTAACAGGAATAGCTAGGAACAGCAGAGCTGATGTACCACTCACTGCTATAGACCTGCCATCAGCTTGATGGGGAAAAATGGATTTTTGAAGTTGGGTTCTGCCCTTGTGAAAAGCCTAAATGAAAAACCCCTTTAAAACCAGTTTAAAAATCCCCCCACTCCCAACTACAGCATCATTACTCCTCTCTCTCTCTCTTCCCTGTGCTCTCCATTGCCACTTCCCCATTTGCAGCACCAATGTGCGCCCCTGGGCCCGCACTCCCGGTTTATCTCCATGCTTTTTCTGCTTTAAAAAATAATAAATTCCAGCCTCTTATAGGTTCAGTGCACTGTGAAGTTATTTTTTCCCCCGCTAAAGTCTTGTTTTTCCAAGGGTATTGAAAATTTTTTTCTCCCTTTTATTCCTGCCCCAAGCAAAAAGGTTTTCCCGGAAAAAAAGGGTTTTTTTTGTTTTTAAACCACTTTTTTCCCCACCTGACCCCATCTTTTTTGCTGCCCGCTTGTCCTTTAAAAGGGGTATTCTCATTTTAATTTAGACTTTAAACATATAGGCAAAAATAAAATAAAGGCCTTTTTACCAAAAAAACCTGTCAAGCAAAAGGGTAACAATTTTTTTTAACTTTCAGGCCCAAAATCTCATTTTTTCACTACAACTTTAAAACAATTTAGACACCCCCCCCCCCATTTTAAAGAAAAATTTATTTGCCTCTCATCTTTAAATTTTTAAAATTGGGAATAAATTTTTGCATATGTTTAGGTTTTTTACAGATTCTTTGTCCCGTAACTGCAAATTTTTACTGTTTTTCTCCAAAATCTAAAAATTTTTTTTTCATTTTTTTTTTAGTAATTTTTAAAAATCCAGCTTTTGGCTTTCAACCCCCAATGGCCCCAAAACCAAACTGGGCCTCCAAACAACCCTTTAAAACCTTCCCTTTTACCTAGACTGAAACCCAGGGCCTTCTAAAACATTCCCCAAAAGGTTTGGGGGCCCTACGCTCGACAAAATTGGGTTTTGGGAAAACAAAATTTTTCTTTAAATTTAACCCCCAAGTTTTTCACTTTTTTTTGAGGTCTGGAGACTGTGGGGGGGGCCCAAACCCTCATCAAACTTCATTGTCCCTTGAACCAAATTTTTTTTCGACAATCTTGAAAATTCCTCAGGCGTTTTTCCCCTGGAGCCCTAAATTATCTCTTTTATAACCCCTTTTTCTTGAGGAAAGAAAGGGGCCAAAACCCCCCTTGTAGGGAAATCACCCTAAAAACCCCAGCACTGAGAACACAATTGAAACCTTGGGAAAGTATCCAACGCTGCTGGGTGAAGTTTTTCAAAATTACACAAAAAAAAAAAAACCAAATTTTAAATTGAAAATAAAAATTTAACCCTTTCCTTATTTTAAAATTTTAATAAAGGGGGAAATTAAGAAAATTTTAAGAATAAGTTTCATAAAAAGAAAACCCCGTGAGGGAAATTTTTAAAATTAAGTTTTCCTGAAAAAAATAACCCCGCGAGATTGGGGGACATAGACTCTTTACACCCCTGATGTTAAAAAAATTCCTGAGCAGAATTTTTTCATCCCTTGGGGATTTTTTTTGGGGGGTTTTTCCCCATCCTAAATTTCCTAGGGGGCCCAACTGAATTGTCACTCCTCTCCTTCTAATCATAAACATTAGTTTAAAAAGGATTATGTACTGTGTTATAATGATGGGATCTTGTAAGGTACCTAAATTAAAATTTTTATTTATTCCCTTTTGGTTTAAAAAAAAAAAAAAAAAACATTTTCATTTTTTTTGGTCCCATTCAAGGGAAAAAGTTTTCATAATTTAAAAAACAAAAATCGAAGCTAAAATTCAACTATGTGCCAAAGACAAAGGAAAGAGTAAAAAATTATGAATTTCCAACCGATAACCCCCTCCCCTTAAAACTAAAACGGTGGGCCCCTGGCCGTAATATGTTTTCCCAAACAAGGGACCATACAGGGAAACACATGAAAATTTTCAAAGGCCCCACTTTCAATAGTATCCCCATACAAAGGGTTTAAAAAATGTTTTCTGATTTTTAAGAAGAAAAATGTCAAAAAAGAACTCTCCCCAAAATTAGGGACTTTCATTAAAAATTTTTGTGGGGTTTTGTATTGTACATCAGCGTTTGGGTGACAGTTCAACAGTTTTTGTTTGTCTCCACACACAAAACAGCCCCAGTTAAAGCCCTGAAATCCCTTGGGCCCAAAAAGGAGTGTTTTTTTTCAAAAGGGGAAAATGTGAAGTCTCAAAAACCCTTTTTTTCCTGCCTTTTCCCAAAAGGGTTTTAACAAAAGACAAGGGGTGTCCCTTTTCACCGGGGGGGTCCTGTGGCTCTTAAATCCGAGTAGCAGAAGCAAACCCCTTTTCCCCGCCCGAAACAGCGATGGGTACCACCAACTTTTTCCCGGGGCCCCCGGGGGTCACTTGGATCCTCTCCCGGCCCCCTAAACCTTTTCCTCTCCCCCACTCTCTTTGCTGTCTCTTCTGGCCCTTGGGCGAGGGCCCCGCTCCCTTTTGAGATTCAAAGGGCCCGTGCGCTGGTAAAAAAATTTTTGGAAAAATTTCCAGGGCTGGGTCCTATAATTTCCCCCGCCGCCCCTTTTGACCCCTTCCCCCCCCCTGAATTTCCCTAGGGGCCCTAAACCTATTCCCAAAAAGCATTCCCCGAAGTTGTTCCTGCATTTTTCCCGTGGGGGTTTCCCCTTTTTCCCTCCGTCAATTGCCCACAAAAACCCTTTTCCGCCTGTCCTGACCTTTTCCCCTTTTGTCCCCGACTACATTTTTTCTTCACAATTTTTTTTTACCAAAGCTTTTTACCTCGGCTCCAACCGTAAACAAGTTTACTTTAGGGGGAGTGACCTGGGAGTTTCCACTCAAAAGCAAGTCCAATCCCGCTTTTCGATGGGCTCTGTTTAATCTGGGCCTACTTTAAAACCCCCCCCCCTGGCGTGGGTTGTTTCCGGGCCAGTGGAAAACCCAACCTCTGGGCTAAACCCTTATGGTAAGCCTAAACCCTTACAGTGTCCAAATGAGACCAAAAAATTTAAAAAAAGAAAAAAATAAAAACCAAAAATTTCAACAAAGGAACACGGTTTTTTTTAAAGGTTTTTTAAAATTTAAAGGGAATTTTTTTGGGCAAAACCCGCTTTGGGAAAAAAAAGGAAAACCCGGCTCATTTTAAAAGGGGGAGGGTTCCTTAAACACCCGAAAAAGAAAAAAATAAACACAGAAACCCTACATTTTTGGAACATTGGTAAAAACCCAAGACCAGGCAAAACCCCTTTTTTGTTTTTTTTTTTCCTGGGGAAACCCCCTTTTGGGGAAAGGAAAATTAATTAAAAACAGGAAATTTCTTTTAATTTAATAATTTTTTTTTTTTTAATTTTTTTTTAAAAATTTTAAAAATCTTCCATTTGTTAAAAAATTTACCAAGGGGGGGGGGAAAAAACCTTCATTTAAAAAAACTAAAAACTCCCATTTTTATGGAGGTTTTATAATAAAATTAAACTTCTTCAAAACCGGGGAAAGTGCCTTTTTAATACCCTTTTTTAATGGGTCAGTGGGTGGAAAAAATTAAAAGAAAAATTTTAGGGATTTTTAATTTTTCCAAATTGTGACTTTTTTTTTTTTTTAAATTCAACCAAAAATTTTAAAGAATTTTTTGGGTTAAAATCCTTTTTATACTAAAAAAAACCGTTAAATTTTTTTTACTTTTTGGACCCACCCTTGCCCTTGGGCTTAAGTAAATTTTTTCCGCTTTTATCTCCACCCAGGGGGAAAAAAATTCCAAAAAAAATTTATAAAAACCCAAAAAACCCTTTTACAAAATTTGAAATTTTTTTTTGGGGAGGGTTTTTAAGGTTAGGGCCAAAGGGCCCAAATTTCCCTCAAAAAAAAAAACCAATTTTCCCAACTTTTTTCAATTTATCCAGGGTTTGGGGATCCGTTGGAATGGTCCATTGAAGTTTCAATAAAAGGGGTTCAAAACCACCTTCTACAAAGCTGGGTTTAAATGGGTTAGGGTGCTTAAAAAAATTTAATTTTTACTTTTTTTTTCCCCAAAAAAAAGGGGCCGAATTCCCAAATTAATATTGGAAGATTAATTTGCCCCCCCTTTTTTTTTTTAAAAAATAATTTTTGGCCCCCCTAGCAACTCCCAAAAAAGAATTTCCCTTTGAAAAAATTTAATAAATTTTTATTATTTTTTATATTAAAATTTTTGGCCAAAATTTAGCAAAAATTCCTTTTAAAAAAAATTTTTGAAAAAAATTGACTTTAAAAAAAATTTTATTTTAAAAAATTTTTTTTTGGGGTTTACAAAACCCCTTCTAAAAAGGGAAATTTCCTTTTTTTTTAAATTGGAGCTTTATTTTTTTTTTTTTTTTTTTTCCCCTTTTTCATTTTTGGCCTTTTCGTAAACACTTCATAAGATTTGAGGGGAATTTCCCTTTCTAATTTTTTCAAAAAAAGTGAAAAAGCTTTTTAAATTTTAAAAGGCAAAATTTGAATTTAAATTTTTTAAACTGGCCTTTTTTTGTTTTTACCAAAAAATAAAAAGAATTTTAAACAAAAGGCAAAGGGTAAAAATAAGGTTAAAATCAATTTTTTTTTGCAGGTTCCCCTTTCCCTTTTTTTCGCCACCAACAAAAAAGGTGGTTTTTGAAGGGGACCCCTTTCCATCAAAAATCCCCAAGTATGAAAAAACCCAAAAAGCCTTTTTCCTTAAGGGCTTCTCTGGTTTGGTTTTCCCAGAGGGGAATTTAAAATGTTTTTTCCCCCTTAAAAGGGGCCCCAAAAAACAATATTTTTTTTCCCTTATTTTTTCTCCAATTTAAAAATTTTTTTAGATTTTAAAATTTTTTTTAACTAAAAAATTTATGGAAAAAAGAAAATTCTTTTTACAAAAATTGGACAAAATTAAAAAGGGGGTAAAATTTTTAAACTAATTTAGGGTTTTTTTTTTGGTTTGTTTGGGGAAATGCCTTTTTTCCTGCGCCTTTTTAATCAAATAAAAATTTAAAAAATTTAAAATCAATTTTAATTTTTTGGGGATTCCCAGCTGGTTCTCATCCCTTTGCTTTCCCCAAAAATAAACCCCCAATTTTTAAAGGCATTTTTATTTATTTTAATTTTTTTTAAAACCCTGAATTTTTGAAAAAAAAGTTGGAAAAAAATTTTTGGGAAAAAAAAATTCAAAAATTCCAAAGGGTTTTATGGAAAGTTTTATCGTTTTTTTCAAAAATTGGGGTTTTGACCTTTATTTTGAATTTTGGAAAAACCTGTTTTTTTTTTAAAATTTTTTTCCTTTTTTTTTTTGGGCCCCAATTTTTTTTTTATTTTGGGTTTTTTTAAAAAAGGGAAAACCAGCCCTTTTTTTAAGGGTTGGAAAATGGGGTTCAGTCCAAAAGAGATGTACAAAAATTGGCATAAAGAATTCTGTCAACACTGAATACAAACCTTTCCCATTTTAAATTGGGGTTTTTTGGGTTTTAGCAAGGAAAATCTGAGGACCCTGATTGAATCAAATGAAAGGTCATGGTTTTTTGGGCCCCTTTTGGTTTTGAAAAGACTCCAAAAGTACTATAGGTTTCCCCCGTGGGTCAGCCTCGGAAAAACAGAATTTTTAAACCCCCAAAGGGGCCCCTTGGGCCCTGGTGGGGCCCCCGAGCTTGAAAAGGGCCCAGACTGCGTTCAAGGGGGGAAAGGGCAAAGGTAAAAAAAAGGGAAAAAGGGAAGAGTCATGTCTGGAAAGTGCAGCCCTATACAACGCTTTTAGAGAGCCCCTTTAAAAAAACAATTCCACTGGTTTTTCCCCAAGAATCAACTCCACTGGGGGGGCCCCAAGAAAACAATTTCCACTGGTGGACCCCCCAAAAACAACTCCACTGGGGGGCCCCAAAAAATTTAATCCCCCTGGTAAATTCCCCCCCAAAATTCAACATCAAATGATGGGTCTTTAAAGGGATCTCAGATTACAACCCGCTGTGGCTCCAGACTCTAACACAAATTAGGCCCAAAATGTTTAACCAAAAACAACCCCACCTACTGTTAGAACCACTTACCACTAGGATAAATTTTTTTTATTTGGGGGAAAAATATAATAAACCCATTCACACATGGCAGAATTTTTTTTGCGAATTTTTTTAATATTTAGTTTTTAATTTTTTTAAATGGGGTTTTTTTCTGCAGCCAACACTTTTGGTTTTTTTGCAAAGGGCCCTTAAAAGAAGAATGGAAGTCCCCAGAAATTTGTAAAAAAAAATTTGCCACATGGGAAAATTTACCCTTTGATCTTTTTTGGGTAAAATGTTTTTTGTGTGAAAATGATTAAAAAAGTTCCCGTAAACCCCCACAGAGGAAGGGTGCTCAGAATCATTTCTTTTTGGTGAGCCCCAAAGGGAAATTTTAAACTGAACTGTTTTTAACTAATCTAAATTTAACATTTTTTTTCTACTATTTTGGTGAAATAGCCTCAAAGTTGACAAAAGAAACCCCCCTGAAAAATACCATACAAAAATAAACAACAAACACAAAAAAAGGGAAAGTTCACACGGCCCTTAAATTTCAGGAGTATTTCCCTGCACGGGGGCGGGGGCGGGGGGGGGGGTGGGGGGCCCGGGAGCTCGCCAACCCCATAGACAAACATTATCAAAAGGGGTATACGCCGTGAAAAAGTAGCAAAGCACTTCTCTCCCCCCTCCGCCGTTTAAGGAGACAAAAACCATAGTTTCCTAAGAGAACTGTGGGGTTACCAAGACTGGGGGCCCTATTTCAGGCCCAATTTTGCCAGTACCCGGGGAGAAATTTCGAGCTTTAAATACGTTCCCAAAAAAAAGCCCTTAGAAAAAAAGCCTTTAAAGGGGAAAAACCCCAGACAGATTTTAAAATTGAATTTTAAAGCCCAAATTTCCCCTCTGGATTCCCTGCTAAAAAAGCATGTGCAAAAAGAGTTTAATTTTTATTTAAAAGGGACAATGAATGGTTGTGGGTAATTCTTTTAAACCAAACCTTATCGGTTTTTTCTTTGGGGGTTTAAAATTTGGGAAAAAAACCCCAAAATGTAAAATTCCCTTTATTTTGGGAGCAATATCTGCAAGGGCAAAAAGGTTTTTAAAATTTTTCCCCCCGTAGGAAAATGGTAAATATTCAGATCCCTTTTTTAGAAATATTTAAAAAAAACATGAACCCAAACCCTAAAACCGATAAGGGAAAAAGATCTTACTTTTTAATATTTTAGACCACCTTTTGGCCCAAAAAGCCCAAAAACCCTTTTTTTTGGCCAAAATTTTTCCTGCATTAATGAAAAGAGAAAGCAACAGTGGCAGCATGAGACAAGATGTCCTCCTCCTGATATAAAGAAAAGCATGGTTTTCTTTTTAGTAGCCCAAAAACCTTTGTGAATGTTTAAAAATAGAACATGGAGCCCCAGAGGAAGCGTAACAAAAAAACATAAGGCCTGAGAACTAAATGCTTTAAACATATATTAAGGGAGTATAATCCCCATAAAAGATGGATAATGGACACTTGGATATATGTTAAAACAACCAAAAAGCTGCTCTCACCTTGTAAGTAGAAAGGTAAATAAAATACTGGGAAACATGGACACTCGAATAAAACAATGGATGATTTTGTAGTCCATGGATATCAATGTAATTCCCTTAGTTGCTTTGTAAAATAATGTACCTGACTGGTTCTGGGTTTCTAGCAGCTGACGCTCAATCAGCGTGACTGAGGGATGGCTACAATTGAAAACAATTGGAACACATTTATCAAGGAAGTTGCGCCAGAATTCTGGCAAAATTTACGCCAAAAATATATATTATTTATTATGTGTTTCATGCAGTTTCTAGATACTTCAGTGGCTTGTCTGACAAAATGGCTTCATGAGAAAGGGGACATGGCTTAGTGTGCGCTGCCCTGCTTAAATAAAAATGCGCAAAAAGGTGGGCACAGTTAGTGGCATAAAGTAATCCAACTTATAATAGGTGTAAACTTTACCCTGCCTAAGAGCTACACAGAATTGATTACTCTGCCCCACTGGCATTACACCATAAAAAACACTGGAGTTATTGATACAATACAACTAACATTTTTCTGGCCCACGCCCAACCTCTTTGATTAGAACAGTTTGCTCAGCCTATATATATGGTCAGCCCCAATGGGTCAATGGGATCAAGGATTTACTATAGTTGTTTCTGAGGTATTAATTTAATACTAATGTGCAGTACACATGGTGTAACTCAGGGGCATTGCTAGGGTCCTTAAACATCCAGGGCCTGGGCCCTCTGTGTTACGTTTTACGCAGTAGGTCTAAGTTCACACAGCATTTTTCACATCACATCATGAACTGTGACACATATTTTTACAGAGGAAAAAACATATATTCCTGTCACTAATTTTATGCGTTTTCACATAGATACTGTCCAGCAGTACACTATACAATGAAAATTAGCACCAACAATATACATCTAATAGTGTAATATCTTACAAATCACAGTCATACCATTACCAAATACTATACCTATACATGGAGAAAATATACCATACAAATTATTGTTAAAAAAAAGAAACCCAATACCAAGATAAATAAATTACTATTTAAAGGACCAAATAATACCCCGATTTTAACCAAATGTGACCCACATATGACTGTCACTGTACACAGGCTCTCTGCAGACAAATAATGATACAAGCAGTTACACGATGACCCCAAAGCGTTTCCTCTGATGGGAGTCGTTCATTTCCCTTTATTCTTCCCCCACCCGGCCCATGATATTTTGACTTTTCCCGACCACAATTCAGCAGAATGTACCAGACAAACATTTTAGAATTCTCACTTTTTCAGCACCTTTATACTTACACCTACTGGGGGAGTTATATAACTTCCTTCCTTATGGGGTCTATATAGGAAAGCATGGTTACACCCCATCACCTTAGCAACCTGCTTTCCTATGATAGAAAAGCCGGGTGCCTGTTTTGGGGAATTGCGAGTCACCCATCATTCTTATATAGGCCCTCCTTGGGGGGAAAGATATAGACCCCCGGGAGGGGTAAAATTTTACCCCCTTGAGGGGTAGGTATATAAGTCCCTTGTGGGTGATTATAGTACAATTAATAGATAGGTATACAGCCCTTTCATAAATAACGATATAATGGCCCTTGTAGGAGTTTATATATCCCCCCACTAAGTGGTAGTTATATAGGTCCCCTCAGTAGGAAAGTAAGCAGCCCCACCCCCAAAAATAAATAAATAAATAAATAAAGAAGCCAGGTATGTGTATAGGTCAGCATGGTAATAAGGTAGTTATTTAGATCCCTCTGTAGGTAAGTAGGTGCATATGGTACCCTGTAGGTAGGTATATAGCCACTTTCAGTAGTGGGAAAAGTATATACCCCCGGGAAAGGGAAATAGTTCTTGGTAGGTAGTTTTAAAAGGGTTATCCCGGTAGGGTAAAATAGTACCAAAAGTAGTTTGCTAGTGATGGGGCCCCCATCGGGGTTTCGGGATAATGGTCCCCCATTATGTGGGTAGGTATAAAGGATTCAAAGTAGGTTGTTAGGTGTATAGGGTCCCCTAGTAGGTTCTTAGGTATATTGGCCCTCCAGTATGTAGGTAAGTATATAAGTCGTCCCTGGTAGGTTTGTAGGAATACAGGTCTCGCAGTAGGGTGGTAGGTATATTTGTTTCCCAGTAAATTGGTCTCCTAGTTATATAACGCCCACCAGTAGGGTGGTAGTTATATAGCCCCCCCCCCCCCCCCCAGTATATTGGTAGTTAGATAAGGCCCCCAGCATGTAGGTAGAAATATTTATCCCCCCAGCAGGTTGGTAGTTATAAATGGCCCCAAATTAGTGTGGTAGGCATATAGGTTCCCCCAGTAGGGTGTTAGTTATATAGGGCCCCTAGTAGGTTGGTAGTTATATAGTAAAATATGAGGTAATATATTGTCCCCCCAATAAAAGGGGAGTTTTAAAGGGGCCCCCCTATGGGGGTAAAAATATTGTCTTTCCCATAGGTTGGTAGTTATATAGGACCCCACAGTGGGGTGGTAGTTATATAGGTCCCCTCTTTAAGTTGGTAGATACATAGATCCTCTAGTATGTAGGTATATATATATATACTGTATCTAACAAAAGTGAGTACACCCCTCATACTTTTGTAAATATTGTATTTTAGCTTTTAATGGGATAACACTGAAGATATGACACTTTGATACAATGTAAAGTAGTCAGTGTACAGCTTGTATAACTCAACACACTGTCATCAATATCTAAACCACTGGAAACAAAAGTGAGTACACCTCTAATTAAAAATAGACAAATTGTGCCAAATTTTCCATTTTCCCTTAGTGTCATGTGACTCATTAGTACAATCCAATATCAGCAGCACACTACCTGCACTAAAAAGCAACCAAAAGGCACATACTGTAGGAACTATTTGAAAAGCATTTCTGCTACTTTGAATACATGAAAATTTGAGGGTCTTAGTGTACATTTTTTTATTACATCAAAACTGTAATAATGCCACCGCCAATCGACAAGGTGACCTCAATACAAGTGGATACAGGTGACTCATTAGTGTTACAAGGTCTCAGGTCTAAATGGAGAGCAGCTGTGTTAAGTTTGGTGTTATCGTTCTCACACTAACTCATACTGGTCACTGGACATTCAACATGGCACCTCATGGCAAAGAACTGTCTGAGGATCTGGATAATAAGATTGTTCTTCTATATAAAGATGGCATAGGCTATAAGAACTTTGGCAACACCCTGAAACTGAGCTGAAACACGATGGACAATACTACACAGTGGTTTAACAAGACAGATTTCACTCACAACAGATTCATCTTGGTAGACCAAAAAAGTTGAGCGCACGTACTCAGCGTCACATCCAGAGATGAGTGCTGCCAGCATTGCTGCAAATGTTTATGGGGTAGGGGATCAGCCTGTTAGTGCTCAGACACACTGCATTAAATTGGTCTGCATGGCTGTCTTCTCAAAAAGCAGCCTCTTCTAAAAATGATGCACATGAAAGCCCACAAACAGTTTGCTGAAGTCAAGCAGACTAAGGACATGAATTACTGGAACCATGTTCTAATTGGTTAAGATGGTGTCAAGCATGTGTGCCAGCAACTAGGTGAGGAGTACAAAGACAAATGTGCCTTACCTACAATTAAGCATGGTGGTGGGAGTGTCATGGCTTTTGGGCTGCATGAGTGATGCCGGCTGTTGGGAGCTACAGTGCATTGAATGAACCATGGATGCCAACATGTATTATGACATACTGAAGCAGAGCATGATCCCCTCCTTTCAGAAACTGGGCCGCAGGGCATAATTCCAACATGATAACAACCTCAAACACACCTTTATGACGACCACTGTCCTGCTTAAGAAAATGACGGTAAAGGTGATGGACTGGTCAGGCATGTCTCCAGACCTAAATCCTATTGAGCATGTGTGGGACATCCTCAGATAAAAGGTGGAGGAGCACAAGGTTTCTAACATCCGCCAGCCTGGTAATGTCATCATGCAGGAGAGGAAAAGGATTCCAGTGGCTGCAACCTGTGAAGCTCTAGTGAACTCTATGCCCAAGAGAGTTAAGGCAGTGCTGGAAAATAATGGTGGCCACACGAAATATTGACACTGGGCACAATTTGTCCATTTTCACTTAGGGGAGAACCAACTTTTGTTGCTAGTGGTTTAGACATTTATGGCTGTGTGCTGAGTTATTTTGAGGGCATGTCACATTTACACGTTTATATAAGCTGTGCACTAACTACTTTACATTGTATCTTCAGTGTTGTCTTATGAAAATATATAATACAATATTTACAAAAATGTGAGGGGTGCACTCACTTTTGTGAGATACAGTATATGTCGAACCTCCCATGCCCGTCTTCAAGATTTTGCACGTGCTGCACCCGTTCTCTGGAACATGCTACCACGTACCATCAGGCACAATCCTAGCCTTCGCAGTTTTAAGAGTGTTCTGAAAATACATCTTCTTAGGCAGGCCTACCATGATGACTAATTGCTAACCCACAACTTCTATCACACACATTTCTGTCACTCCCTACACTAGGGCACTCACAGGCACTTATCTGTATATAGATGTACTGTCAGGATGGAAGCTTCACCCAATTTTTATGTAAACCACCCCATATTTATGAAACAATGATGGACCATTGAATATTCAGCACTTCTCCCCCGTTGTCTCCTCCAGACACCCTCATAGATTGTAAGCTCTCGCGAGCAGGGCCCTCGCACTTTGTTTATCATCTGTAAGTATCTCTCTCTGTGTAATGTCTGTCTTTTGTATTTTTTTATACCGTCTACATTGTATTGTGATGCGGAATTTGTTGGCACTATATAAATAAAGATTATTACTATTATTTGTCCACCCAGTAGTTTGGTCGTCATATAGTGCCCCCAATACGAAGGTAGATATATATGTCCCCCCTGTAGATTGGTAGCCATTATAGGAAACCCCTTTATGTAGGTAGATAAGTATGTCCCTCCAGTAGGTTGGTAGTTATATAGGTCCCACAAGTATATAGGTAGATATATATGTCTCCCCAGTAGGTAGGTATATTTGCCCCCCTGTAAGTTGCAGGTACATAAGGCTACACAGTATGTAGCTAGGTATATATGTCCCACAGGTATGTAGATAGGTCTATAGGTCCTGTTTAGAAATAAAAAATAAGACTCACCTCTCCCCATTCCCCTGATAAAGCACATGCTGCTCTTTGTGTTCCTGCACAGGCAGAGTGACATCATCATGCTGCACAAGGAGGGTGATGACATTTCCACGCCGCCTGTGCTGTATACTTCAGTGGGCCGCAATACTGTTTATGACCTACAGTAGCCTTAGAGTGTATGCGCATCCAGAGGATGGATATAGATAGTTGAAAAGACCGCCGTCGCTCCGGGTCTGGAACCTGGCGAAGGACTGGCAACCTGCCCTCACGACGCCCCTGGTAAAACTCTGCTTGTAGATAAACTTTAGGCTCTTGCAGTTGAGTTTCTTGCTAGATATGTGTTTGACACAAGCATAAATCAGTGTCTATGTAAAAATGAGACTTCACTCTAGTCCATAGGTAGAGAAACAAAAAAGTTATTGGTCACAAAAATGGCGCTGCAGCAGTGGGAATGTAAAAATGTAAAAAAAGATTTAATTTTTTAGAAAGAACTAAAACATAAAAAAAAAATCCGCTAATTTGGCATCAATGGAATACTACCAACCTACAGCATATAGATATCATGTTATTTATACTGAACAATGAACTTCATAAAAATGGAACCCTTGCAAAAATCACACGATTTTTTTCAAATTCCACTCCACAAATTTTTTGGGGTTTCCTAGTACATTATAAGGTATGGTCAATTGTATTATTAAAAAGTACATCTTGCCCCACAACTCCTCATATGTCTATATAGACTCAAAAATAAAACATTATTGCTTTTGGAAGGCAGGGTGGAAAAATGGGCATGGCGAAAAGAATTGCTGTGACGTTAAGGCGTTAAAGCAATCCTGCACATATTGGTTTTAACTGGTTATCTGGTGAATGGCTCTAGTCAGCTCCACGTGAGGATGTCTTCTGCTGGAGCTATGGAACCGTTATATGTTAGGTGTACATTATTATGGTACTCTCTTGAGACAGTCTGACCCTGCAAGGAGTACATAACACAGCTATACAGTGCCTTGTGCTTATATAGTGGTCAAAGAATAGTGTTTAAGCAATACCAGCCTGCAGTGGCAAATAACATAACAACATAGTAATCAGATAACAGCACAGTGTGGGCATGTCCTCACAGCACAGAGCAAATACTGGTCGGATAATCTGACCGGTATTTGCACTGTTTTTGAGCCGTGTATACGGCTGTATGGCAACAGCTTTTCTCTTCTGTTTGTGGAGAAAAGCCCTCCCCCTTCGCATTGACATGGTCATGTTCCGCCCGAAAACCGGTCGAAAGAATGAACATGTTCAATGTTTTTCGGACCGCCGGCGGTGTAAAAAACCGTCAAGTGGATAATACGTGCATTGGGGATCGCTGCACGGGTTTTCTATAGAGATCCATGATAAAGTTTGACAGCCAGTTTAGAGATGGCTTTCAAAAACGAAAACCATCTGTAAAACCGTCTGTGGGGACATGCCTTGTATGGTTCAAGAGGCTCCTAGGTGCTGGTGTCTCCAGGGTACTTTTCTCATTGCCCAATGAGCCGGCTTTGGGGTGATCTATTTTTTTACAGCCTTATTTGATTAGGTAATATTCTTGATGGTAACATAAAAAGACAAACTGTGACGTACACACCCTTAGAGTGGCATAGGTTCAAGCCTGTCACATGGGAATAGATACATTCATACAAAATACAGATTTTTGTCAGTGTCATATTAATTTATATTTTTAACATTTTATAATTCGCAGCACGGTTCTTTTCTTATACGGGACTGAAAAAAAGGAAAAATTCACACATTCTTGGATATTCAAGTAGGATTTTAAATTGTCTTGATTCTGACCTGAATAATTAATATTTGCTACAGGCCATGATGTCTTCAGCTAGGGTGTCATGCGCTTATCCAATATGCTTCTTGACAATGAGAGCTCGACATGTAAAACAGAGAAAGCATAAAAGAAAACAGGAGTAGTCCTGCTCCTCCCCTAAAGCTATGTTTTGAGAATAATTGGTCAAAATGATGTCCCTGTTATTTTTAAATAATGCTGTGTTTAATTGACATTTTTTAAATACCACGCTTTACCACAATACAAAATTTAAAGGGAGTCTACGTTATCACCACAATAGCACAATTTTTAGTGATGTTTTCCCTTTTTTTGTTTGTTTGCACTAAACCTCCATTCTTCTTGACTGAAGATTCTTATTGTCCCTTAAATTTTTGCCTAAGGTTATATAGGAAGAAAGAATTGATCACTCCTTAATATGTGACTTTCTTCTCCATGGTTCCTGTGGTGTGAAATAATGGTTTGTAGTATGTCTGTGTAGAACATTAAAGGCCACATGTATGAAACGGTTTTGGTCTAAAACTCACTTTTTTCCCCATAGAAACCTATGGGCAAAAAGGTGAGTTTTAGACCGAAACCGTTTCATACATGTGGCCCTAATTCCTTATTGGTATAGTACATTGATATCCCTAGTATAAAAAATCTAAGAAAAAAAAAAGGAAGAAGGTGGACACACCTTAAAGGGGTTCTCTGGATGTTTTGAAAAAAATAAATTTAAGGTATTGCTTCCCTGATAAAATAAAAAAAAACTCTTATTCACGTTGTCCTTACCTCCGTTCCAGTGCCGGCTCTGCGGACCGCTTCTCCCTGGTCTCCTGTGAATTTCTGATGTTGGCAGTCGGATTGTCACTACTGCACTCTCTGATTGGCCAGAGTGGTCATGTGCCACTGTCTGACATCATCTTTCAGAAGTGAACCTTTCAGAACAGTGATGTAAGGCAGAGGCATTTAAGTGATGCAGTGAGTTAGCAGCTGCAGCAGTGACTGAGAAATGGAGAAATGGCCCACAGAATCAGCAATGGAATGGAGGTGCCCCATTACTGATGTGCAAAACTTGAAGAAAGAACCAAAGAAGACACAGAAACCAGACATACATCAACAAAGATGAACAATATAATACCACATACCTAGAATATGCCAATAAAATAAAAATGGCTTACTGAAGAGGGAGCGTATTATCTGTACCTTTCTTTAGCTACCAAATTTTATATCATAGATGTATTGTAGTTTACTGTAAGGAGGACATTGTTTACATATTTATTTTCTTATTCTTGGTCGTTTAACTAGGATATGGGATCACTTGCTATTGTATGATCCTGTCGTATGTGGGTTTGTAAATCTGGCATATGGTATGCCTTGCATAGCATATCCTTGTCTCATAGCTTTGGCGCATATCTTTGTCTGGCGTGTGGTATGCCTTGCATAGGATAGCATATCTTTGTCTCATAGTCTTGGTGCATATCTTTGTCAGGCCTGTGGTATGCCTTTCATAGGATAGCATATCTTTGGCGCATATCTTTGTCTCATAGCTTTGTCACATATCTTTGTCTGGCATGTGGTATGCCTTGCATAGGATAGCATATCTTTGGCGCATATCTTTGTCTCATAGCTTTTGTGCATATCTCTGTCTGGCGTGTGGTATGCCTTGCATAGGATAGCATATTTTTGGCGCATATCCTTGTCTCATAGCTTTGGTGCATATCTTTGTCTGGTGTGTGGTATGCATTGCATAGGATAGCATATCTTTGGCGCATATCTTTGTCTTGCATAGCATATTTTTGATGTATATCTTTGGCACATATCTTTGGTGCATTCAAAAGTGCCGTGTTTGGCACATAATGCGCAAAGTTTTGACATCCGACTGGTCATACATCTATCGAACGGGACTCCGTCAGGTTATTTGGCTTAAAGCACGGCAGAAAACTGAGACAGTACTGTATATACATGTCACCCAAGGAGTTTAATTTCTCTATGAAAAAAGCTTGAATCGCAAAATTTCTAAAATGTCATGTAAAAAAAGGTAGCATTAATCATATTATGCTGTCAAGTGCAGTGTTGGCGTTCAAGAAAATTGTTGATGTTTTGACCGTCATGAAGCTATACGATTCTGTAATGGAACATCAACTAATTAAGTTCCCGCTAACAATGTTTGGTCAATAGATCAAGAGTGGAAAAATCAAACTTAAAACTGCCAAAGTCTGACCATTTTCCTCTGTGTCGATGCTCTGAAGAGATTACCCAGGCAAACAAGAGATTACCGATCCTTTCTGCCTCATTACTCTGATTGTATTGGGAGCCCCACGGCTCTTCTGTGTATACTCTCGTTTTCCCAGTTCATTCTATTGTGGCGAAGGAGACTTAGTTGCACTCAGAGTGTATCCCAGCTCTCATTATCATCACTTCCTCTTTCTCCTTCAGTAGTGGGATTTAAAGAGCTGGATTAGTCTTTGCCAGTCCTTTCTTGCTTTCACTAATTCCCACTTGACCAGTAATGATAAGCAGTATAATCAGTGTCTTCTAAGACCTGGTTTGAGTAGGTGGGGGGTCAGCTTTAGTAATTTGTACATCACAGATATACCAGTGTAGAGTAATGTCCGCTTGGATTACCGAGCTTTAAGAAGCTCCAACCATTTTTGATGTAACAGTTTTATACTGTAATAATGCAGATTGTTGTATCTGCTGTATAGAGGGTCCCATCCTGTGGGTGATTGAGACTGGTCTAGATCACCCAGTGTTTTAGAAAGGCATGCCTCAAATAGGAGCTATAAAAATGTCCACCCTCTTTTAATAGATAACAAATTTCTTAAGAACAGGACGTTATCAACATCTCTTGAACACACCCACAAAAGAAACATTTAAAGAGTACCTTTCAGGTCTCCTAAGACCATGTCTCCACAGCATTGGTTTTTGGTCAGATTTTTAAGCGGATTCAGTATTTAGAAGGCACAAAAATCTGACTGTAAGCCTGTCTCTATACATCTCAATGGAAAATCCAATCTGTAGTCTACACAGCTCGGATTTTATATTGTTGGATTTCAAAACCGCTGGCTTATAGAGCATGTTCTATAATCCACTGTGTTACAGTGGATTCTAGTACAGTTCATTGTTAAAGGGCCGACCAAAATCCAAAAACCGACCGCAAAATTTGCCCCAAAAAACGTGGTACCGTGACTGTAAAATACCATCGGATTCTATAGCAGAATATTACCATTGCAATGTAGATATAGTCTAACATGTTTGTTTTAGCAAATACTTGGATTCACAATTAAATTCTCAAGCTATTCCCCATTTGTTCATCTTGGAACTGGGTGTTACCATTTCCTTTGTCAATTGGGTGTGTCCCTGTACAATCCAATCAGAGCCAAGTTAGAGAACTGCAGTGGTATACACTTTGTATTGCATTTTCTATTCCCTTATTCTAATTGCCATATATGGTGGATTTGTTAAGATGCAAACCCCAAACATTTTAGATGATCAAAGAGGGACAAATATAGTTCACCATGTAAAAGATATTGTGGCATGGAAGAAGTTGCATGTTTCTGCCACTAGACTGTGTGTAACAGGGACAATTATGTGTCCTGTTATGCTATGAAGATGTGGAAAATGACCTTGTGGAGAACAGCAATAAGATCAACTCCACTCCAGATCTTGAATGAATTAGGCTCTTTAGGTGCCTCTTGAAAGAGCTCTTTAACAAAGGTATGAGTGACTCAGACAGGGCTCTTGCTGACCCCTCTAAGACTGGAGAAGAGCAGGTGCTGTTAACCAGGACCAGAGGAGATGGGTAAGGACGCTATGGTTTGTGGTGCTAGGTAGCAGGCTCACACCATGCAGGAATGTTAATATTTAGTGAGAGGCTAGGCAGCCTAGGGTTTATGTTGTGGATATTGTATACTGTCCTGCTGCTGTTTGTTAAGCGAAGAATAAAGCTGGCTGGGATCAGTTTCTAATCATGTTGGAATGTAGTTTAAATGACAGGTATAGATGTACTAGAATCCATCAATCCAAATGGACAGCGATCCAGAGAGCTAAGGGTGTGTTCACACGGCGTATTGGGGCGCGTATGGTACGTGCCGCAATACGGTGGGCTTTTTGGAAGCACACACTGATCAACGTTTAATTCCAAAGAATGGGGGAGGAGTGGCACCTGGCCGGCCCCAAAGACATTCATTGTCAGTGGCGCTTTTCTCCCCCTAGTGTATAATACGATCGTATTGTACGCCCGGGGAGACGACGCATAATTCATAGTTCTCTATGAGAACTATGAATTACCTTAATTGTGGCGCACATTTCACGTGGTGAAATACGCATGCAATTACGCAGCAAAGTAAGACGTGTGAACATACCCTAATAGACTCCCGGATTGTCATATACGTTGTTTGGTGAGCTAAAACTCTACAATATAGAAAACAATAAAGAAATGGGAATACTGGAGGAATTCTAAGTATTTTAATGTTACGTGACTCCAGTTCCTTTTGGGTTCGCCCAGTTTGTCTCCGACCTAAGCGGCTCATTCATTAACATCTGCCTATAGCGTCAATATTCCTTCATACTGGATGCTCGTTTTTCCCAATGAACTGGTTTGCTGTTATGGAACTGTAATTTCTTAGCAATCCTTGCTTGACCATGACAATGTACTTTACTTTGTTTGTTTTACTGTGTAAGTAATTGTTGATATTGTTTAATACTCTGTTATCGAGCTTTTGAGCTCATTCCCTCCTGTTTGTCTTTGTTCCCCTTTTCCCATTGCTTTTAAAATTCTTTAATAAAATTACATGGTTTAAAAAAAAGAATGAAATGTGTAGATTTATATATAGAAATATAGAAATTTCATCAGATTTAATATGCAGGTAGGAACCACATAGTTATTCCTTGAAGCGACATAGTAAATTTATTAGTACAAAAGACTTTTAAGTAACAAAGATAGACACAGTTCAAAACAAGAAACTATCTCTTTGAAAGAGGGATTCTTGGGATGTATCCTCAGGTGTCCACAGCTTCACTTGTGATCCCATGTAAGTAGAGGAAAATCAGATGTCCATCCTGAATGTTATGTGAAACTCTTGAATGACACATTAAAATTTGCACATCTACTAATCTTTAGGTCACACTTTGTCAAAGTTTGTCATTCCTGTAGAAAGTATTGTAGTTTGATTGCTTAAGTCCATGATTATACACACAGGACATGGCATCAAAATCATCTAATGGGTTATTTGTGCATTAAATTAATAGAAATAGGCAATAGTAGAAAGTGACTGGCTCCAAAATCAACTTCAAATCTAATTGTCTCCTGTCAAACGTTTTAAGACCCTGTTATTATAGAGGTCCATTATTGTACCAAAGCCTGAGGCTACTGTATTATGGGACGAGGTTGTGGATCCTCTGGGCCAACGTGGGAGATGGATATAAACCATGTCAAGGAGAGGAGTCCCAGGCTCTCCTTCCCCGGTATTCACCAGAGCCCATCACAAAGCCAGTTGGATTTTGCTGCAGTGTACTCCCAAGCGTGATGGTGACAGCAAAGGTGTAGTTATGCTACAGGAGGAGCAGGCTAGAAACGTGGTCAGAGGACAGGCATTAAAGTCAGGGCAGGCAGCAAACAGAACATGGTCAGTTCACTTGCGTTAAGGTTGGGACTGGCGGCAGGGCAAGAACGTAGCACGGGTTAAATCCAGGTAAACACAATCAGAATGACACAAGGCTCTAGATAGACACACTAATACAGTGGCGAGGTGCAGCAGGGGAAGTGACTTAACACAAGGACCTGATTGGCAATCAACGGAACACTGGTCCTTTAAACCCAGGCGAGTCGATGCGCGCCCTAGGAAGTGGGTTCTTGCGTGACAGCCAGTGTCTGCAGACTGATCAGGAGTGGGCAGCGATGAATTTAGGTACCAGGAGCGCAGGCACAAGCGCGACCACGGTCCAGAGCGGGGACCAGGTGCACCTCGTGACACTCTGGTACTCTAGTAAGCTAGTCACACCTGTAGATGACTATGTGAACAGTGGCCCACATTCCCTGCAATTCAATTATTTTTTAAATTGACAAAAAGAATCTAGGCTCTGACTTTAAGGGCCACATGTATGAAAACTGTTTAGGTCTAAAACTCACTTTTTTGTCCATAGGTTACTATTTAGTTACTATTACTTTTAGACCTATTACTATTAGTTTTAGACCTAAACAGTTTTCATACATGTGGCCCAAAATGACTAAATTTATCATAAATGATTTTATTTTGCATTAATTTGCTGGATGATAAGTGATCGCATGTTGGGTTAAACTGGAGACTGGTGAGTAGCTGAGGCAGCTGAATGCAGAGAGATCCCAAAAGTAAGTTATATCCTGGGGATAATCTCTTTAAGATTTTCCCAATCAATTGATTCTTCCACATAGCCCCCAAACATCATTTATTACACCTATTGTAGATGATCTCTAGAAGTAGGATGGCACTATTTGGGACCCAGCATCCCTGTATCCTTCAAAAGTGCATGTAGTCCTAAGCAGCAGCCTAGACTGACTTGTGCTAGATCTGCTCCAGGGAATATATCAATAAATGAGAAAAAAACACTTTATATTCTGTCTTTTTCTAAAGGGATTTCTTACAGAAACCAAAGAACCGCTAAGAAAGATCAGATAGCATGCTGTGTGGAGTGCATTACTGCCTTAAAGGATAAATATGAGACTCATAGTACTTACCATGCTTATACCGCTCATAAAAATCTCAATTATGTTAGCACTTTGAAGTAGTTAATCCATACATAGAAGTCAATAGAACATTGACAGGTGACCACACCAAAATGATTATGGTTTTTCATGGATGTTTTACAGTGAAGTAAGAGAAATCAAAGCTAAAAAGTAAATATCAATTAAAACCAAAGCAAAAGAAAGCCAAAATATGGATTTTTACTGTATTTTTTAAATATGTTCCTGTTTCATCTCAAATTGATGATTCTAATGTGTGATTATTTGGCTATGGTAAGGCTGGTAAACACCTTCCCCCCACCTAAAAGATTAGTAGTATGTCTCTTTAACAAATCTGTTTATTGTTTCACTATTTATTTGTTTTGTATCTGCTGCATATTGTGGTTTAGGAGTCCAGTGGGTGGTTCTATTCAGTGATTGACAGCCTTCCCCGTATGAGTAGGATGCCTTATTTGACTATTATGCCCAGAATGAGCAAAAATTAAAATTAATTCATGAGATGTTGTACTGGAGTTGTTCATAAACATAATTCTACAAATCTGCTCAGCTCCTCTTGCTTTGATGCCTGCAGAAGGGAATGTCTGGCCCCTACATAAAAAAAAATGGCAGGAAGTAGAAACTATCAGGGGACTAAGAAAGCATTGAAAAAGGGAGCAGCAGATAGCTTAGGTGAATACTACTAATTTTAATTTTATTTATTTTTTTAAATTAAGATTTCGTACAACCCCTATAAAAACTTTAGGCTTAAAAGATATAGCTCCTGACAAACTTCAACCTGTACAGAGCCATATAGCACCCATGGAAGTCTATGGGACCACACTTTACCTTCATATGATTTAAATTTTATATGTAGTCACACAGAAGGTTTTCCTCTAAGTCCGCATATGAATTGTGCCATGCTTCATTAAAACCGCAATAACCCTTTATCAATGTTTGATGGTAATGTTATTACATTATTAAGGGAATAAATACAATAGCAATGGCTGTTAATTACAGCAGACACCTTCCCTGTTTTACTACAGTGTGACTGTAGAATCTAAGCTGTCAGACTTGGGGGACTTTCTCTTTCATCTGATTGCTCCCCTCACATTGCTAATATGGAGTGTCATTCATTATCTCTGACAGCCCAATAAGATGGGCTGTCCTGATAGTCCTCCTATTACACCAGATGTCAGAGAAGAGCCCTAATTTGTAAGTATACTGCAATACATAAGTGTTGCAATATATTGTACAAACAATCAAACCTTACATGTTCAAGACAGTTAATGTAAACCAGAGTAAAATAGTTTTTTTATTTTTAAAACTATATAAAAATTACCTCCATTTCCTATTTATCACATTTATATAAAAAATACAAAATTTACAGACTTGGTTTCAGTACATTCATAAAAGTCCCTGCTATGAAAATATCACATTATGTATCCTGGATGGTGATTGCGGCGGTTTTTTTGTTCACCTACTTCCCAGAGAAAAATTATTAACATTGATCAGTCATTTATCAAAGTAGTACTAATAAAAAAACCAAGAAAAACTTGGTACCCACTTTACAAAAACCATGTGCTCAAATGGGTCTATCCATATAAAAATGTATGGTTCTTAGACTACGGAGAGGCTAAACTTTTTTAAATGCAGTAAATATAGCAAAACTATTACACTGTGCTGTAGCCAAAAGGGGACGGCCACACGGCAAGTGTAAAATGCCGGTCGGATTTTGTTTAAGAATCCGGATGGTATTTTAGCGTCTTTTGAATGCTTTTGGGAGACGGTTCTGTCCGCGGTTTGTGGATTTGCCCATTCCGCTGAAAACTGGACGGAAGATTGTGCATGTTCTGAGTTTTTTTGGAACGCCCAGTAGAAAACCGTACACTGTCGCAGATTTTCTATTGACGTCTACAGTGATGGTTGATAGTCGGTTTTCAGAAGGTTTTCAAATTCGAAAACCGTTAGAAAAACCGACTGAAAACCCTTGCAGCGTTGACGTACCTCAATCATGCTGACCCACAGAACTGTTAACATGTCATTTATACCCCAAAATTCTTTTCCACTACACAAATAATTCTACTTTTTTTCAAAGTTATCTGGTACATTCTATAAAACCATTAAACAATATTGATTTTACAATGTAAAATAACAAAAAGTTATAGCTCTTGGAATGTGAGAAAATGAAAAAGAAAAAACTAAAATAGTCTGGCCCTTAGGGAGACTACATCCTCAACAAGATGTTTTACGGAGGAGCCATTAACAGGACACAGAGTATCTACAGTTCAGCAGGGTTTTTGTGTATGTGTATTTCTCTACATGCAGGGACTTCCTGGGAATTCATATTGATGACCTAAACTTGTCTGGACATCTTGCTATGCTGATTGTTGGCATACTGGTGGATAGAAAACAGCTGACTTCTCTATGTGTTCTCCCTTAGCAAAGAAAATTACAATTTACATGCTTTTTCCAAATGTCTACAATAACTACTCCTACAACTACTGCATTACAATTTTTACTTATTTAATTTAGTATTACTACTGTTACTAATTATGCAGAGATTGTTACTACTAGCACTACTACTGCTGCTACTACAAGTGCCGTTACTAGCCCTTGTTCTAGATCACTTCTACTATAACCATGAGGGTTCCAACTAGTATCCATTCGGTCGTGTAGCAAAGATTCCATTGGAGCACTCTGCCTTATTCACAGTTAGATAAGGATTTGTGGAGGCATTTCGGGTGACATGCATGAAATTTGGCGTTTACACGCCAAATTTCATGCGATTAAAAAGGCATAGAATGCGCCTTATTTATGAACCTGGGTCATAACTCAGGCGCATTCGAGCACCCGGGCAACAGTTCGGGATCAGGTATACCACTTAAATAGTGGTCTACCTTTTCCGACTGTAATGCGCCCAGAAATGCTGTAGCAAAGCTATAAATCTATAGCTTCGCTACAGTTCTAGTGCGCCCTGCCTCCTGCTATACAGCAGGTCATAAATCAGGCGCATTCGAGCACTCGGGCGACAGTTCGGGATCAGGTATACCAGTTTGAAAGTAGTATACCTGTTCCGACTGTAATGCGCCCAGAAATGCTGTAGCAAAGCTATAAATCTATAGCTTGGCTACAGTTCTAGTGCGACATTTGTGGCTCAGGTATACCACTTTGAAAGTGGTATACCTGTTCCAGCTGTAATGTGCCCAGAAATGTCATAGCGCAGCTATAAATATGTAGCTTCGCTCCCCTAGATCGGGCCGCAGGCACGATGTAATGCGCCCTGGAGTGGCGTGCAGGAGATTTGAAAATGTATGAACAGGCTGCACCTAACACCGGGATGAAAAGACGCCAGATATCTGGTGCAGCCCCATTCATACATGTTGCCCTTAATCTCTCAATTCATTACAGATATAAATAGTTTAAAGGGGTTGTCTCACAATGTTGCTTCAAGCTTCCATTATGAGGTTGGTGATACCAGCCCCCTTTGGTTTGATCACGGTGCAGGTCTTCAATTATTGAATAAAAGTAGGTTTATTTGTTTAAAAAAACGCGTTTCGTGTCCACATCCAGACACTTCATCAGGTCTAAACAGTTTACAGTTACATTTGAGTAAACCAAAATTTTAAAAAATGAAGCTCAACTTTCCTTAATCCCATGCCAAGCAATTAGGTCTTCCTCCTGCTGTCTGGTGTAGGTAGTGTGATGTAGTGACATCATCATACTGCCTGCAGCAGGATGCTGATGTGGTCATTTGCCCCTGTCCTCTTGTAGTCGGCAGGCCTAAAACAGCCCAAGCATACAAGAGTATGTGACAGGACAGGGAGCTGAATGCTCTCTGCTCCATATTGTTCTTTAAAATGCATCATTGTCCTGAGGCACATGAAATTAAAAAAATGGTGGTGCTGATCTGGTATCTAGTGCATGTGTCCAGAATTCCCAGAACATGAAGCAGACCTAGCAAAACATCTGGTCAGCCAAAGAAATTAGGGACTGTGTCGCTGGATATGGTATGGTTAGGAACTCTGATACTATTAGATTCTGTTTACATTTACTGGGGTCCATCTGGATTTAACACAGGCTTTATGGCAAGAACAGCACAGTCAGCAGCACAATTTTAGCCATCAAGAATACTGCACCTAAATACAGTCAGTGGCATCCATAATGATTTATCCACATCCTTAAGAAATCAGATTGGGCACATGGTTCCATTATAAATTACAGCTATGACAGTCACTACAACATCTAGTAGTGAGGGTTACAAAGTTTTTACTAGTATTATAAACAGGGGGAAAATTGGTCGGTGTGAGGATTTACTTGCCTTTCAGACCTCACTGACTGTTTTGCATAAAGCAAAGGTTTATGTGAAAAGAGCTGAGGAACTCCACAGCGCCCTCTATTGGATGTATTTATCCTCAGTTCACATGTAGCTCGCAGGAGCCTAGCAATGTGAAAAGAACTTGAGCCAAACCAGTTAAATTCAACTGCAGCTAGCATTATAAGCACTAATACTACTAAATGACTAAATGATAGCCCTGGATTGAACAAACTAAACTTTCATGCTGCCTTTAATCGAGTTTATCGAATATTTGTATCTTAAAAGGGAATAATACAGATTTGTATCTTCATGTACACAATTCTCAAGGGTAAATACATGATTATTCCAATGTTTTAGCTCACAGACCCTAGAGGGACATCACACAGTTCAGGCCATGGGAATGGCGGCTGTAGGAAAAAAAAAATCTCATTGCTGTCAATATACCCAAGAGAGCGAGAAGTATTCCTCCTTGTGAAGTGCCTTGTTTAATACATCATACAAGAATCTGATAAGCTGTCTATGACTATTCTAAAAAATTCATCCTGTATTGACCTTCTCTGATTAATATTAATCGCTCCCCTGTATTCCACTCAGTGAAATTGTATTAAGTGACGGATCACTTTGACCACGGTGATTCTGCTTAGGAGCTGAAAAGGAAGATGGACCCTTTAAGAAAAACTGCACAGAGTAGTACAAAAAGAGAAGTTGAATGTGCAAACCCTTGTTTGCCTAAAAGCATGAGAAATCCCTCCCCCCAGGGCATCCAGACAGGGATTGAAGTCTAGCAGCATGAGAGCCTGTCCTCTTTCAGAACTGTCATTTGAATAACGTCCTTAGCAGAGGGTGAGCTACAGGCGCAGAGAGAAAGAGAGAAGCAGACACACAGATCAAGCTTTTTAATGCAGGCTTGATCTCCGACACCCAGTTCACAGCTGGTGCAGCAGCAGGTATCCCAGCTCAGCCATATGTTATGTGCTCTGCTACAATTACCCTTCTGAGGAAGTGGGGAATTCACAGAGCAATCTTTTGCTCTTGTAAATGGAAGGGGGGTCTGTAAAATCAGTGGGAATGAAGATCTGGTGTAAAGAGAAGTAAGGGAGACAGTGTTAGGGTCAACCCTTCTGTTTTATGTCCTTCTCTGCCCGGCCTTCTCTCCATAGAGAACCCTTGTCACTGTTTCAGATCAAAATTTGTAAGAGTTAGCACTTTATTGAATAGATCCACAGGAGGCCGAGGGATACGAATCCTCAAAATGACAACATTTGGTGAGATGTAGCTAATAATTGGCGAGAATTCAATTAGAGGCTGGTCAATGGTGTGTGCTAATTTGACAGAAATTGGACATAGTCCTTGGGACACATACGTTCCTAAAAAGCAAAAAAACAAACAAAGATGTAGCAATTGTTTTTTCCCACTTGAGACTGAAGAAATCTATAACTTTTGCTTTTTTGACTGAAGGTTGATGTAAAACATTAATATCTTAAATGTTTTATTAAATATTTAGACAAAACATATTTTATTTAGAAGGATTCGCTGTGGTTAAAACAGTATCCTTAACTAGAATATAAGCAAATGTGGGGCGCATTTATTGAATGTGTTGCTTTTTGTTAACTAAAAAAAAAATGCAGAAAAGGGACATAAATGAAGAAGGAAACTGTTAGGTAATCCCCTTATATGTTCTATTTTGTGTAGTTTTTGATTGAAAAAAATCTTTATTTTATAAGAATTGGCCATCTTATTATTTTATTTTTTTTAAATTCCAGTGGCTGTGGTCGGGAGACAAAAATATTTAATATTATTTATTTTCAGCTTTTAAAAAAAAAAAAAAAAAAAAAGCTGCACGGTTACATTATGTGAGTAAAGCAATATATGTACAGCTGAAACCAGAAGTTTGCATTCACTACATAAAAAGACTCACCATCTGACATGAAATCAGAATAAAACTTGCCCATTTTAGGTCAATTAGGAACCAAAATTATATATATTTGCCAAATGCCAGAATAATGAGAGAGAGAATTTTTTAATTCATTTTCATTACTTTCTGCAAAGTCAAAAGTTTATATACATTTCATTAGTATTGGTAGCTTTGCCTTTAAACTGAATGACTTGGGTCAAGCATTTTGGATATCCTTCCACGAGCTTCTCATAATAGTTGGTGTAACGGAGGAGTGGATCCGCTGGGCCAACGCAAGCGATGATAGCTAAGCCACGCCAGGGAACGGAATCTAAGTAGCCCCCGGTTTTCACCAGAGCCCGCCGCAAAGCGGGATGGACTTGCTGCGGTGTGAGGCTACCAGGTCGTTACCCCTGACGTGACTTGCTTGCGATGGCAGCCGGGGTACAGCGTGGTACAGAAACGTTATCCAGAGACGTAGTTGGGGACAGGCAGAAGGTCAGGGCAGGCGGAAGAGGTTCGTAGTCAGAGACGGGCAGACGGTCAGGGCAGGCGGCAAACAGGCAAGGTCAGGAAATGTAAGCAAGCGGACTGGTACACGGGTAATCAAGACTAAACTCCAAAACTCTCAAAACGCACCAAGAACACACCAACAGACTGGCAGGAAGTGTTGGGGGCGGATACCTTAAATAGAACCAGCGCCCGACAATGGACCAATTATCGGGACGCTGGCCCTTTAAATTTAGAGAAGTCGGCGTGCGCGTGCCTAGAGCAGCGGCCACGCGCACGGCGGCCGGGAGCGGCGTTCACAGGAGCGCGGACAGGTCAGAGACGCGACGCCGGGACCGGGACAGCAGGGGGAAGGTCGCGGGCAGCCGCAGCTGCCGCGCCGGATCCCGTGAGAGCAGGGTGACGGTCGCGGGGGGGCAGCGGAGCCCGCGACCCCCGTGACAGTTGGTAGGAATTTTGGCCTTGCTCGCCCCTGCCTTTTCAACTTTGCCCATACATTTTCAATAGGATTGAGATCAGGGCTTTGTGATGGCCACTCCAAAACATTGACTTGGTTCCTCTTAAGCCACTTTGCAACCAGTTTGGCAGTATGCTTCAGGTTATTGTCCATTTGGAAGATCCATTTCCACCGAAGCTTTCACTGCCTGACTGATGTCTTAAGATGTTACTTCAGTAGTGCCACAGAATCTTCTTTCATCATGATGCCATCTATTTTGTGAAGTGCACCAATCCCTCCTGCAGCAAAACAACCCCACAACATGATGCTGCCACCCCCGTGTTTCACAGTTGGGATGGTGTTCCTAGGTTTCCAAGCTTCTCCCTTTTTCCTCAAAACGTAACGATGGCAACTATGGTCAAACAGTTCAATTTTCTTTTCTTCAGACCACAGGACATGTCTCCAAAAATGTAGGACTTCCTGTGTGTATTTGCAAACATTAATTTGGCTTTTACATGTTTCTTTTGGAGTAATGGCTTCTTCCTGGCAGAGTGGCCTTTCAGCCCATGTTGATACAGTACTTGTTTCACTGTGGATAATGACACAATCTTACCAGCTTCCACAAGCATCTTCACAAGGTCTTTTTCTTTTGTTCTTGGGTTGATATGCACATGTTGGACCAAAGCACATTCATCTCTGAGCCACAGAAACTGTCTCCTTCCTGATGGTTGGACATTCCCATCTTGTTTGTACTTCATATAATTGTTTGTACAGATGAACAAGCCACCTTCAGGTATCTGGAATTAGCACCCAAGGAAGAACAAGACTTTTGAAAGACCACAATTCTGTTCCTGATATTTTGGTGGATTTCTTTAGACTTTCCCATAATATTACACACAGAAGCAGTGTGTTTTTGGTGTGCATAAAATACATCAACAAGTATGTCTCTAATTAACTCAGATGTTGCCAATAAGCCAATAAAATAAATCAAAAGCTCACATTTTGTTAAATATTGTTTTTTATGTTTTCATGGGGAAACACTATTGATATGACACTTACAATATAAAGTAGTCAGTGTACCCTTGGTGTGCCCTCAACAAAGCTCAACACGCAGCCAACAAAGTCTGGCAACAAAAGTGAGTACAACCCTAAGTGAAAATGGTCAAATTGTACCCAAAGTATCAATATTTTGTGTGGCCACCATTATTTTCCAGCACTGTCTTAACTCTCTTGGCATGGAGGTCACTAGAGCTTCACAGGTTGCAGCCACTGGAATGCTCTTCCACTCCTCCTTGACAACATCACAGAGCTGGTGGATGTTAGAGACACTCCTCTACCCTTCATTTATCATTTGAGGATGCCAGTCCAGCACCTTTACCCTCATTTTCTTAAGCAAGGCAGTGGTTGTCTTGGAGGGGTGTTCGCTGTTGTTCGGTTGGAATACTGCCCTGCTGCCAAGTTTCCAAAGGGAGGGGATCATGCTCTGTTTCAGTATGTCACAGTTCAGGTTGGTATTAATGGTTCCCTCAATGAACTATAGCTCCCCACAGCCGGAAGCACTCATGCAGCCCCAAACCATGACAGTCCCACCACCATGCTCCCACCATGGTCCCAGTAATCCATGTCCTTAGTCTGCTTGTCTTCAGCAAACTGTTTGCGGACTCACTTGGGCATCATCTTTAGTAGAGGCTTCCTTCTGGAATGATAACTATGCAGACCAATTTGATGCAGTTGATGAAGTTCTATGGACTGAAAGGCTGATCCCCACCCCTCTAACCTCTGCAGCAATGCTGGCAGCACTCAACATGACGCTGAGGACGTGCACTCAACTCCTTTGGTTAACCATGGCGAGGCCTGTTCTG
This sequence comes from Phyllomedusa bahiana, assembly GCA_025379985.1. Lineage (NCBI taxonomy): Eukaryota > Metazoa > Chordata > Amphibia > Anura > Hylidae > Phyllomedusa > Phyllomedusa bahiana. The sequence continues at coordinate 88,633 of JAODAL010004397.1, read as the reverse complement.
AGTGGAACCTGCCCTGTTAAACTGCTGTATGGTCTTGGCCACCGTGCTGCAGCTCAGTGTCAGCTTGTTGGAAATCTTATAGCCTAGGCCATCTTTATGTATAGCAATAATTCCTTTTTTTGTGATCATCAGTTCTTTGCCATGAGGTGCCATGTAGAACTTCCAATGACCAGTATGAAAGAGTATGAGAACAATAACACCAGATTTAACACACCTCATGCTTAACAACCATTCCTGAAAATTAAAGGATTCGTTTTTGTAATGTATATTATGTATTTCAAAGACACTGAAGGTGCCCATTCATACTCATCCCCAGTTCTACTGCTATGAAAAATGTCAAGGTGTAAGACTTTCTTTGTTACTAATAGCAACCAATCAGCGCTCCCCTTTATTTCCATATAGTACTCTGAAAAAAATGAAAGGGGAGCGCTGATTGGTTGCTATTAGTAACAAAGAAAGTCTTACACCTTCACAGTTTTTATACATATCCACCATAGCGCGCTACTGCCAGATTTTTGTGCATAAGTATAGCCTTGGAAGCTCAAAGGTTGATCACAGCTATTCAGTTACAGAAACACTGGTGAAATTTGCACCACAAATCATGTCTTTCATGCTTTATACCTTATGTATTGTGTGTTTTAGACAGTTTCTTTAAACTTCTGTGCCATTCCCAACAAAAGGTTCAGGACTTTAGTAAAAGAGTGTTTGTGGAGAGTCAGCATGGCTTACCATGCAATGTCATGCACTAAAATAATGTGCCATAATTTGGGCACAATTTGTGGCATAAAATAAGCCAATTTAAAAAGGGTGTAGTGAGGCAAAAGAGTTCTAATGGGCACCAGATTTATCAACACTATGATAAATGTGGAACATTGTAAGACTGTGAAGTCTAAGTTTACATGATAAATTTGTCCCATTGTTCTTTTATGTAGAGAAGAAAACACGGTGGCAGCTTTAGTTAGTGCTCACTGTAAGGACTTATGTTTCTTTTTGCATCACTATTCATCAGTTTACCTATAGTGCCCATAGACTGTAGGTTTATACTGGAGAATTTTCTTCACAAGCCTGGAGACACAACCGTATCACTTTTGGCAAAGGAGCCTGTTGCTAGGGATAATAAAGTGAAAAGGTGTAAGAATGATTAATTAGTGAGTCTTGTAGGAAAAATAAAACAATATTAAGGGAAGCTAGGAAAATGCACAGGCTATTAATTACTATGTCACTGCTTGACATAGGGATGTGGCTTAGAAAAAAGTGAACTTGGCTTCTCAAAGAAGTGGGCATGGCCACAATGGGACATTCTGAGCCAAAAGTCTGGCATTTAAGGTAAGTAAGTAAAAAAAAAACTGATCTAAAAAGTTAGACAAGTTTAAATCTGTACCAGTTTATCAATCAGCATGAGCTACAGTGATACCTTTGGCGCATTTTTAGATGACCTCTCTAAGTTTACACTGTCCACTTTTAGATGGTGATAGTAAATATAGGCCATCATTTAAAGAACCATATGCATATTCTAAGTCAAAAAGTTCAAAGATTTTTTAAACATGTAATTCTGTGTGTTACCTGACTATTTCATCCATGATACAAAGTAGGATTGCTTCTAAGGAGACTCATTGCGATTTAAAGAATAGAAGTGAATAATAGCATAAGATGATCAATGCATAATTGATGTATGGATTCATTAACTTGTCAAAGCATAGATCAGAGAGCCCAGTCTAAAATTTCCCATTGGCTTTCAAGGAAACTTCAAGAATGTGGCAGGATATGGACAATGCACATTTTATAAAGAGTGTTCCTCTTACAGTTACATATCAGATTATAAATAAATCCCAGATTTCCCACAGTCCAGCCGGGCAGGGTATAGTCATCCATGATATACATCTATTAGAAGGTGCATTGTCTTTTGTAGAATTCCAGAACCCCAAAACAATAAAAAAAATTTAATATATCTATCTAATCTGGATAAAAATGTTCCATCTGATACCACGTAACTGAGAGCCTCCCTTAGTTCTTTCATGACTAGTGTTTGACAATAGTCCCAGTATATATCTTAAATTACAAGGACAAGCACCATCCTTAGCTGATGAATACGTTGTTCTTAGATTAAAGAATAATAATAAACTACATAACTAGATGAATGAAGATCAACTGTATAGTTGTTACTTACTGAATTATTTATATTGACATTGCTGATCAGACGTTGTATTCACAAAAAAGAATTATGAATCAATACTTACAATAACAGGGCATTAATGTATATAATCTATATAGTCTGCCTTTATGGACTCTATGGACAGTCTGTTTTTTTTCCCTTTGAATGGGTCTTTAGGGAATTTGGCAGCCAATGGGTTAAGAGCCCCAGGGCTAGGACCTGACCCACAGACCTTCTCCATATTGTTCCAAGTTTTATCCCATATCACTTGGGAGATTAGCAGCCTGAGGATTAACCTTGGTTTCTCCAGCATGATGGTCCAGGGGGGAGGGAAGCAAAGTTCTGTATATCTTGACACTAAAATTTCTTCTGTAAAATAGCAATGATGTATGTAGAAGAAGGGTAACCTAATATAGGTTTACTATACTGTATTTGCTAAAACCAAGAAACTCTGCATACTTTTTAAGATTTTTACTGAGTGAATCTTCAAAATTACTGTTTATCGATATATAAATAATAATAATAACAATTATTATTATTATTATTATTATTATTATACTTAATGTACAATTATAATTATCATTATATTTTACTATAATTTTTATTATCATTATTATAAATACACAAATGGAGAAGTTGTATAATTGCAACATTACAAAGCCCATGCACACAACAGATTTTTTGTTAATCCATGGCAGATTTAGACACAGTTTAGTCCCATTTAGTTTGTCCAACCTGTGTGGATTCTGCTTCCACATGAAATTCGGGCAGAAATTGTGTCAAAAAGCTTTAGGATATGTTTACACGGCGTTTTGGGATACGTTTTCGGATCCGTGTTGGATCCGAAAATCGCATCCCGGAACGCTGTGTCGATCGGATCCTAAACAGATCTAACACGTATCCAACATGCAGCTGTGTCTTTGGATGCGTGTTGGATGCAGCAGGATCGTACCCTATCATTTTAGATAGGGCTCCTGCTGCGTCTTTCAGACCAAGAATTGACATGTCAATTCTTGGAATGGATCCGAAAGACGGATCCGAAAGACGCAATGAGACTCGCATTGTGGATCACTCGTGTGAACGCCGATGCGTGTTTCATATTAAAAGCAATGCTAGTCACATTGCTATTTGTTAGATGAGTGTTTGGGTCCGTTTGGGGTCCGACAGATGGATCCAAACACGCAGCTAAAAAGCGTATGTTACACAGAGTAAAACACGCTGTGTGAACATACCCTTACAGATCCAAATATAATGGTAAATGGGTTCCATGCGGAATTAATATAGATATTGATGCAGAACACAAGCAGATTCTGCACTGAAATGTGACAGTGCACCACAGAATTGGGCCTATATGATACAGAAAAATTCTGTTAAATGGAAAATTCCCTATGCTTGTATAGCATCTAACTTAGTTGTCCAGTGTTACAAAAAAATACGTCTTTTTTTATTAGAAACAAAAATCTTTCTTTCTTTGTCTTTATTGCAGTTAAGCCAGATTGACTTGAATAGGGATGAGAAGTACTGCCAAACACAGCCCACAGACAATCTTAGTGCTGCTTCTCGGGAAAAAAAATAACAGGCCAATATATCTAAGCCTGGACAACCCCTTTAACAACTAAAATTCTGCAGTGAAAAACTGACAGTTTTCAACACTTTCTCACGAGGATCACATGAGCAGAACAGATTTTTCTGCTCTGGAAGCTGATAGCATTGTAAATCACTGGAAGCTAGGTGCCATCCGTTTTTGATCATTTTACAAACAATCCATACTTTGTTGGATCTCATGAGCCTTATAGAAGCTAGAACCTGTTATTGCATCAGAACTTGGACTCAGTGTACAGAATCCATTAATTTTGCCTATTTGAAGGAGGGAGATTCAGCTGCAGTTTTTCTCTCTTTGGGCCACATGTATGAAAACTGTCTAGGTCTAAAATTCACTTTGTTGTCCATAGCAACCAATCAGAGCCCATAGCAACCAATCAGAGCGCCCCTTTCATTCTTCCAGAGCACTATATGAAATGAAAGGGGCGCTCTGATTGGTTGCTATGGGCAACAAAGAGCGTTTTAGACATAGACAGTTTTCATACATGTGGCCCTTTGAGTCTGTGAGACTGCATGCTGTGAGAGGGGGGAAGGAGCAGAAGCAGTGACATATCTAATTGGCTCCTCATATAGTTGTGCACAGCATTAGGAGGACACCAGGAAGTGCTTATGCAACTTAAAAAGAGATGAAGTAAAATGTTACCGTAGCTACTTGCTATGAAGGGCATATATTTCCTACTTGTAATTGCTATGGAACTCCTTGAGCAAGGGTGACCAGTGTAGGCAGATCTTATATCAGATTTGAACAGTTTTTCGGAACCTATAGGAATCCACACAATATAGGCCCTATATAACCAACTTATGGATCACGGAACAAGGCTGGGGTATTGATCTATGCTATGCTTCCCTGTCAGTTCACAGAAAAATGAGACATTATTTACTTAAACCACAGAGAGAAGGCTAGACTTACTACTATAGAGGTTAAAAATCCATTGCCAAAAGGAGGAAAAAAGTCCCAGTGCCGAACAGGTTCAGAATACTGATGAACAATCACTCACACACCAACTATCCATGAGGGGAATGATTGCTTAGTACATAACTGCACAAATTATAAAAACCAGTTCACGCCAGTGTACAGAAGAGCATCAGCACCATACAGGGGGGTTGCACAGGTGTAGAAATACTGGTAAAGAAACACTCATCCACCTACCTCAATGACGGGGGTGATTGCTATTATTACATTGGCATGGATAAGGCTTCTTTAGGGTGCCAGCCATATGGTTACGTGTAGTGCACCATGCTGGCTTACAGCCTTTTAGTGACGCCCATACTATTTGATAAAGCGGGCTGTTCAGCACACTCAAATATCCTACACAAATTAATGGCACCCCAGGCTCCCCAGTATCATAGGGCCAAACTGTATCCTGAAGAAAGTATCAATTATGACATATTAATTGATATTTTGGCCAAAATACACAAGCTTGCAACCCACGTCAAGGTTCCTCTTTATCTTGTGAGTCCTTACACTAATTTTACAAACAATTTTGTCCCTGTCACCTTTATTGACCAATTATTTATCCATATAGCGGTATAACCTGAAGCATTAGCACTTCACAAACAGGATTCCGCCTCTAAATGTCGCGGGTGTTTATGCCTCCGGTCGGACGCTAATTATTATTATTATTATTATTATTATTAACATTTATTTCAAAGCGCCATTGATTCCATGGCGCTGTACATTTGAGGGGGGTCACATACATGATATGTCAAGTGAGTACAATAATGACAATGAATGACTTATAACTGGTACAGAGGGAGAGAGGACCCTGCCCGCGAAGGCTTACAGTCTACAAGGAGGAGGGAAGAGACAGGAGGAGAGGGGCAGACATGTTTGTGGGGTAGTACAGTGGCAGCAGGGTTATTGTAGGTTATAGGCAATCCTGAAGAAATGGGTTTTCAGGACGCTTTTGAAGCTGGTGAGAGTGGCAGAGAGTCTGATGTGTTGGGGCAGTGCATTCCAGAGTGTGGGGGAAGCACGAGAGAAGTCTTATGAGACGGTTATGTGAGGAGCTGATAAGAGGAGAACAGAGACGAAGGTCCTGTGAGGAGCGGAGATTGCGTGAGGGGAGATATCTGGAGATTTGGGCAGAGATGTATGGAGGGGAGAGGTTATGGAGAGCCTTGTAGGTCATGGTTAGCAACTTGAAATGAATTCGCTGAGCTATTGGTAGCCAGTGAAGGGATTGACAGAGGGGAGAGGCAGAGGAGTAGCGAAGAGAGAGGGGGATAAGACAGGCAGCAGAGTTGAGAATGGTTTGAAGGGGAGCAAGAGTGCTAGATGGGAGGCCACAGAGAAGGATGTTGCAGTAGTCAAGGCAGGAGATGACAAGGGCATGGACGAGCATTTTTGTGGTGTCGAAGTTGAGGACCGAACGGATGCGAGAGATATTTTTCAGGTGCAAGCGGCAGGCAGAGGTGAGGGATTGGATGTGTGGCTTGGTTCTTCCCTATAGTGATGAAAAATATGGATTGCTATTTACAGAAAACTACCTTAAAACATCAATTAGCAGCTAAATACATAAAAATTTACTTTTATTAACACTATATAAAAACTACACTTACCCTACTAAGACCCTCATTTTTTTGGCATTTGTGTTTGTGGATTTAGTGGTGCTATACCTATGGCCCTGATGAACCCTCTTATTGGATAGGGGGAAACGCATTGGTCTTGGATTTGAGTTTCTAATACAATTATTATAAGGACAACAGCCAGTAATATCTTAATTTCATAAATAAGTGGAAAGAGGTTTTTGATATATAATCCCCTTTCTCAAAAAAAAACCTATCCAAGACCAATGAGTTTCCCCCTATCCAATAAGAGGGTTTATCAGGGCCATAGGTATAGCACCACTAAATCCACAAACACAAATGCCAAAAAAATGATACACCACCATAAAGAATATAAAAAAATACTCGCGTGTCCAAGATGACATCCAAGATGACTGATGAAAGGTCCCTTATATTCCAGATAGTGGAAAGGGGATTATATATCAAAAACCTCTTTCCACGTATTTATGAAATTAAGATATTACTGGCTGTTGTCCTTATAATAATTTTATTTGAGTCTCTAATACTATCTATTATATCTTGTGAGTCGGGACTGATAGGGATTGATAGTGAGGGATAGGTTCCGGGTAGGGGCGCCCTTATTGGGGCGAGTACCCTACATGCCTGTGATTTAGGTTAGGGGTTTTTCATAGTTGTTTTGAGGGTCTTAGTAGGATAAGTGTAGTTTTTATATAGTGTTAATAAAAGTAAATTTTTATGTATTTAGCTGCTAAGTGATGTCTTAAGGTAGTTTTCTGTATTTATTTAGAGTCACTAGCTTTTGTACCTTAGGGTTGGTCTGACCCAATTATCCTTCGGACATAGTGTTTTGTGGATTGCTATTTAGTCTCGGATGAGACCTTATGCTGAGAGCGGAGCGGCGTGAACTCCAAAAGTGCAAGTATATCTTGATGAAATGTACACGAAATCTGTGTTTGTTTGCATAAAAGGTTAATAATGAAGAGAACGGTATAAGTCCGTTTTATATATAAGACCTTTATGGACCACAAAACTAAAAAGAAAAAAGTCACAATATAATTTCATGGGTTCAGAATTATTAATAAGGAGTGGATCTGTGCTTATCTGAACTGTAACAACACATCAAACCTGCCAATATTTATTTATTCGCCCTTTATAGAGGTCTTCACATTCCAGTAATAACTATCAATGAACGCAATTTAGAGAACACTGAACGGTTCATGTACGAGAGTGAAAAACAAAGCAATGCATTGCAGTCCTGTCTTGCAGAAAATGGTTGAAAAGCGATGTTGTGTCCGAGGCTGAGCTTCTGACCTCCACTTGAAAGTTGTGGAGCTGCTCTGGGGCCCTGCATTGAGTCCATCCATTCCCTTTGGTATATGTATGCCGTCAAAGTCAATGATGCAGCCTTGTACAAGCCAGATGATTGAGCTGCACTACTTATGTTCAAGTCACTGAGCACATTACCATGACATGTCTACAAGGAAAAAAGGCTAATGATTCACCCATTTAACCAGTCAGGCTTAAAAAACATACATTGAGCAAACACTTTACCATCTTCTGGCTTAGTCCTTTGTAGCTGCTGGAGGTTAACCACCTGGCGTACAGGGGAGGCACCAGGCAATTTTCAATTAGGCTGGTTCTCCGAATTTGTCATGTATTGAAAAGGCAGATTGGCATACAAGCCATTACCATAAAATGTATTATTATATTAATACTAAGCTACAACAATAATTGTTTAATAAAATGATGATTATTTAATATGTGCATGTAATTTATAATTGTTTACCAGATACAAATTACATATGAACATTATAAATATACAACAATTTTTATAACAATAGAAAAAGACATATTAACCTTTGATATCTCTATTACACACTATTAGGTCATGAGAAAAATCCAATTAAGAGTACATTAGTCACTGCAAGAGATGGTACAGACCAGGCCAGGAAGCAAAGTACTCACTATAGCCTACCACAATGCAGGTTGGACTTGTTTGAGGAGGACTCCCATGTCGCTAACTGTGATGTGGCTGCTCGCAGTGGCAGCCAGGGTACCATGTATAGAAGTGTGGGAACAGGCAGAGGTGGCGGGTCTCAGACAGTAGTACAGTGCAGTTAGGTAGTAGACTGGCATTGCAGCAGATACAACAGCAGGTAGTAGACTGGCATGGCGGCACATACAACAGCAGATAACCACAGGCACCAAGGAACAGCAAATAACTTACAGCAACACAGAAGTCAGGATCAATGTAGGAACATCAACAAACTGACGCTGAGCACAAGCAGGCAGTTCCTTAAGTCCACTGTGGTTGTAGTCCATTGGCCAGGTTAACTACTGTCCTTTTAAATTTAAGCCAGGATGTGTGTGCCATAGGGTGGTGGTGGGAAGGTGAGCCTGTGCTGAGAACCGACAGAAGATGGTAGAGGAACAGGAGTGTGGAGAGGTGAGTAGTAACCATCAGGGGGGTCAGGACTGGCAGTGCCGACACGAGCCTGTCCACGGTCATGAGCGGGGTCCACAGTGTGCATCGTGACAGTAATACCTTTCTTCTTCTGAGCCTGCTGAAGTCTTCGGATAGTAATTATAGCTCAAAACCTTCTCCTGGACTGCTGGCTTGACACAGGCAGGCCATAGCAGACACAACAGAGGTGGTCGGCAGGGGGAGAGTTGGTAAACAGGGAATGCACCAGATGTTTGAGGCAGCGTGAGTGGCATTGCTAACTCTAATGGATGATTTCACCCATTGTCAATCCAATGACAGAGCATGCAGCTGCAACCACAGGAGACTCAGAAGAACTGCAGCAAAAGAGCAAGGGAGAACATAGAACAAGAGCTTCTTCTTGCAGGACCTCCCAACCTGTAATGGCAGTGGTTTGGTGCAGTACAGAACAGATTATTTCAGATTATTTGAAAAGCAGAGACTTTTCTAGGTGGAAGACCGGTCGATGGTAGTTGGAAACCATGGACCGATGAATACAATTTGCAGTGGAACTAAAATCCAGGATAGCAGGGACTTGAAAACTGAGGCCATATATGGAGCTTAGGGGGACGGGGTGGTTATACAAGGAGCAGAAGCATCTATACCCAGGGTCACCTCACCCACAAAACCTAGGCTTGAGGACTTCCGGGACACAATTGGGCAAACTGGGCAGTTTTCAGGAAATGCTTTGTACTGTCACAGTATAGGAACAAATTGAGGCTGCTTCTTCCTCTGATATATGAACAATGTCTACCTACATAGGTTTATTTTGAGGTGTGGGCGTTGGTTAAGGGAGACTTGGAAAGACAGATGCAAGGTGAGGAAGACTGCGAGGCTGGGAGGAAGCAGACTGCTGGTAAAGCTCTAGTCTTTTCTCTGCAAATGTCAATCATAGTGGCTAGAGCGATGAGGTAGTCCAGGGTAGATGGTAGATCACAACCAGTCAGCTAACTCTTGATTTTCCCAGCTAGGCCTTCCCAGAAGGCCACCACAAGGGTCTCATTGTTATAGGCAACTCAGAAGCCAATGTGCGGAACTGGATGGCATATTGGCCCACTTTGGAATTGCCTTGTCTGAAGCGGAGCAGAGAAGAAGCAGCAGAGGTATTGTGCCCAGGCTCTTCAAAAACTTTACAAAAGGACTTCAAAAATTCCTGTAAAACCTCTGTCAATGGATCCCCTGGCTCCCAGGAGGATGAAGACAAGGCCAACGCTTCCCCAGAGAGTAGACTAACAATGAAGGTCATCTTGGCTCAATCTGACGGGAACAGATGTTCCAGCACCTTAAAATAAATGGTGCACTGATTGAGATGGCAGTGGCATATGCAGGCTGGGACTGGAGATGGCAACAGAAGGCAGTGCTGCTACAGGTGCAGGTTCAGATGCTGCTTCAGAGAGACGTGTGGAAATTGACAGTAGCATCGTAAAAAGTTGCTCCTGATGAATGACAAGTTACTATCGATGCAATATGGTGGATGTCTGGTAGAGGCACATTGGTGGGATCCAGGATCAGTTTGTATTGTAACGATTGTGTGATCCGGAGGGTCACCACGAGAGATGTTGCAGACCATGCCAGGGAGCGGAGTCTAAGGAGATCCCTGATATTCACCAGAGCCAGCTGCAACAGGTAACCACAGGAACCGGGGCGACAAGGAAATTCCTTAAGACCCTCATGGTTGTTGGACATTGGCCTGGTAATTAGGTACTGGCTCTTTAAATCTAAGAGAGCCGACACCCACTCACCCTATATGGGGTTATTGCAAGTACCGGTCACAGACAGGAGTGGAGCAGGAGCATGGAGAGATGAGTAGACGCCTTCAGGGGTGTCAGGGCTGGCAGCCTGGACATAAGCACGCCAGCAGTCTTCAGCGTGGACCGCCAAAGCATTGTGACACCTACATGATACCCACAGCTCTGCCATCTTAGTGCACCAGAGCTAGGCATTATTAGGATATCTGTCAGTGTAATAGGATGCCTGACAGAAGTATGGCAGTGTACTAGTGAGAATTAAAAATGGAAATAACAAATAATTACAGATATTAAAAACGCAAAGAAACCTGTGTCCATATAAAAAATATGGTTTATTATATAAAAAATATAAAGAAAAAAACATTAAGGGAATTGCTATGTAGGTAAAAATCTAAACTATAAAACCATCATGTTATGTAACTCAAAAGTTAAACAATATAAAAATAAAAAATAAAAATAAGGCCTGAATTATTATGTTTGTTCAATCTGCAGGATAGATAAAAAAGTGACTGTCATAAAATGTCTTAAAGTGTCATATGTACTCCACAATAGAGAAAAACGTCAACTTGTCCCACAAAAAGCCCTTGTACAGCAACAACAACAGAGAAAAAAAATGTTAAGGGATTGGGAATGTGATTTTTTTTAAAGTGTTTTTGTTGTGCAAACATAAAAACTATAAAAAATGAAACAATGAAATAAACCAAAAAAGACCCAAAATAGGTATTGTCATAATAAAACAGATGTGCAGAATAAAGTTAACATGTAATGTATACTACACAGTGAACAGCTTAAAAGCAAACAAAAAACTACAGAATTGCAAGTGTTTTATATTCCCACCCCAAAAATTTTTAAAGCTTTTTAACACATTAGAAATACACTAATATAGCATCATAAAAGATACAACCTGTGCCATAAGCAGGCTCCATAAGGCTATGTTAACAAAAAAGAACCACATGCCGCGCATCCAGGTCATTCCTCACTTAGGACCACATGCTGTCTCAAGACAGTCCTCGGTGCACCTTTACAGACCAGGCCAGGCCCTAATACTCACTCCCATCACCCCTGTACACAAGGAATGTTAATAGTTGACCAGTTGGTGTACAGTGCCCCCTGAATTGTGCCTCATTCTCCCTTGTGGAGTAGTAATCACTTTCTGTGTTGGTTCCGACTGGGTGAAGCTTCCCCTCAGCACGTTCTGGTCTGCTAGCTTTATCTTGGCCCGGATTTTAAAGGGCAGCCTGCTTTTGGGCCATGGCCAGCTTAAGCCCTGGGTTACCTCCACTATTTGCTACTGAACACAGCTTAGAACTCACTCTAAACACAACTGAAACTAACTCTAAACTGAACAGCCCCTCGCAGTGGCTGCTCTTCCCCACGACCCAATACTACCAATCGGTATAGACAGTATTAGAAACCATTTGACGATGTCCAGGTCACATGGTATAACTTCTTAAAGTGAAACTTGCGCAACATATTAGATCTAATGATATGCACTATAACTTAACTAAGGGTAACATGTATGAACCTTGGCGCTGACACACCAGTTTTAAATAGCTTTAGAGGAGTGTAGAAGGCACCAGTATGTATGAAAGCGTGTCACAGCACTTATACATGTGTCCCATTTAGTGCTGATCGAACCGTTCGAGAAAAGTTAAGTTTGATTTTTTAGAACTGGAGCCAAACTGAACATTTTAATGTTCGTTCGACATGGCGTTCGACACGCTATTTTAATAGTTTTCATGTCCAAAAATTGGCGGCGCCGCAGCAGTTTTTAGGCACATTAAATCAGGTAAAGTGCCCCCAAAAAGTATTATCCCCCAAAAAATCGGGCGTCAGGTATCCTTGCATTAAACTGAGCATTCCCCAAAATTGCAGCCACGCATATAAAATGAAAAAGTTTTTAAAAGCCCCAATCAAGGGCTTTGTGTAACGGAGGCGCATAACATATCATTACAGTTTATGAAAGTCCTCAATAGGCGCATTGCTTATGGAGGCACACAGATATCTTTTTTTGGGCCATTACAATGTGTGTTTCCCGGCGTATAATCCCACCTATTGCGGGAGGGGTTTTACAGCTTCTCCTCACTTTTTAAAGGTATAAAATTAACCCGGCCCCTTTCCCCCTAGATTTTAAGGGGTTTTGACTTTGAGTCAAACCTCGAACCGAACATGCTAAAGTTCGAGGTTCAACTAGAGCTTAAAACTTTTTTACTGTAAAAATCATACTATCTCAAGAAAAATTTTTGTCTCACCATATACTCAAAAATTGGTATGGATTTGTAAGACAGTTATGAGCCAATCTTTGGCACATTTGTATGATTCTGGCTCAACACGCCCCCACAAACTTGGTGCATTTAAAAGTCTTGTGTCTTTCACAGATTGCGCCAAAGTTTGGGCTTACAACTGTTCATACATCTATAGAATGATAAGTTTTTAGCTGAGCATGCAGAAAACTGGTGAAGCCCAGTTTATTCAAGTCGCTCTATAAGAGTGCAAAGCACAACTATACTAAAGGGGTTTTCCATCTCATAAGAAAATGAAAGGTGTATGTAGCAATAGGTATATCTGTCATGGGCCCCTAGGGGGCTCACATTTTAGTGTTTTTTCCCTCTTTGTTGTGGGAGTTTTTGGTTTTTTTATCGTGTGGGGGGGCCTCGTGTGTAAATGGGTGAAGAGTCATGGAATAAAGTTTTCGTTACAAAGCTTGAGATAAGAATAAAAGACAAACAGAACATGGTGGCAGCGGGGCACAGGAACCTGCGGAATAACAAGTTCGTCCAGCAGGCAAGCATTGATGATTGTGTGAAGCGGAATCTATACAACAGAGAGTACGATTCCCTTCAGTAATGGAGACCAGCACTGCAACCCCCTCACTAGACTGGATGTCACCTCTCCAAACATGTCACAGACATTGGAGACAACTGGGGGAAGCAATTCACCCTTTATGTGGATCCACTGTGAACCTCCATGTGATGAGAAGAGAAAAGTCAAGCTGTTTTATTATTTGAATTGGTAAAAAAGCCAGAGTAAATAAGCCCCAGACATTGCTCGCAGAAACAGCACAGACAGGGGGACTCCTGGCAGACATATTACAGGCATTTGATAAGCATTGTGACCACCAAAAAGAATGAGACTGTGGAGGAGATATAGGTTCTTCTCCAAGGATCAGGATGCTTGGGGAGTATGTTGGACAGATATGTGACAGAGCTGAGGAGACTGGCAGCAACCTGTGGAATTTGGGGATATCGGAGACCTCCCTCAACACAGAGACAGGATAGTGTAGGCATCAAAGGACTCCCATCTCAGAGAGAGATTATTGAGAGAATAAGAGCTGACCCTAGAAAGATGCATGGCAGATCTGAAGGGCTGCTGAGCGACTAGAGACAAGCCCTGAAAGATGATGGAGTGCATCAGAGATGTCACAGTACATGCAAGTGTCAACATCAAGCGAAAGCAAGACCCCGCCCCCTGCAGCCTCAGTACAATGTAATATATTGTGGGAGAAGACATGAAGAGATAAAGAGAAATGTCCCGGCATATGGGGAAGACCTGCAGGAACGTTGTGGCAAAGGAACCATTTTCTCAGCTATTGTGCAGACAGAAGCCATACAGGACAATCACAGACAAGTCCAACACTGTGACACAGATGCTGGGAGTGATAGTGCAGAGGAGATCACAATGGGCTACACTGCAGCCTGCAAAACAGAGAATGTCCATGCAGTCAAACACCCAGCAGCACTTAATGAGGGAAGCAGCTTTTTGCAACCTTTTTGTGGATCGAGCAGCCCATAAAATTTCAGCTGGATTGTGGAGCAAGCTGCAATGACTTCCAATTACTCGCTGACCAACAATGTTCACTATTCGAGTCCGACTGACAATGTACTGGTGATGTACAACAAAAGTGTGCCTAAAGCCCAAGGGGACTTGCAAACTAAAATTACAGAAACAAGTAACCAGAAAGAGTTACGAGTAAGAATTTACTGTACTACCCATAAGGTGATCACATACCTTTACTGGTGGTAAAGCAGTTCAGGCGATGGACTTAATAAGGGTGCAGTATCATGTAATATTATGGCACTTGAAGCTTCACAGAGCACGCAACTTTTAAAGAAATGCAGAATGCAAGCTTGATTTGCAAATATAAAAATAGAGTATGCTGATTTTATTGAAGGGGATGGGTGCCTAGAAGGCAAATACAACCTAGAAATTGAGTGCACACAGTACAACCTACAAGGATTGCCAACTAGAAGAGTGCCTGTAGCTTTAATGCAACCACTTATAGAAGAACTCCACGATTTGAGTAGCAGAGGCATCATAGCCGCCCAATGTAAGGAGAGCACAGACCTGATAAGCATTGTTGGGTGATAGTAAAGAAACCATCAGCAAGTTAAGAATCTGCATTGACCCAAAACCATAGAATAAAAAGCTTCTGAAAAGAAACCATATCCAATGCCTACAATAGAAGACATTCTACCATGACCAATATAGCGAAAATATCTCTGTATGTGATGTGAAAAAAGGTTTTTCTGGCATGTAAAAACTGGATAAAGAAAACAAGTTTATTGACAGCATTTTCTTCCCCATTTGGATGTTTTAAATGGCTCAAATGCCCATGGGAATAAGTCCCCCGCCCCCAGAAAATATTCCAGCAGCAATTTATGCAAGCCCTGGAAAGGACTCGCTGGAGTAAAATACAATTGTAGACATATACAATTGTGGGAGAAGGAGATAGACCGTTGACTCGGCATAAGGACCATGATCACAAAATGAAGATACAATTTTTATGACAGATTTCAAGAGAAATGGTTATAAAAACTGAACCTGGATAAATTCAAACTGAAAATCGGCAGGAGGTCCCGTACATAGGACATCTTCCTAACCTCTAACGTGTTAAAGTGGATCCCTGAAAGGTAAGAGCAATACAGACATGACCCACCCCCTTACAGATGTAGCGGTGGAGTACAAGATTTCTTGGCATGGTAAATTACCTTTCCAAATTCTGCAAGCATCTGCAGACATGTGTGAGCACTGAGACAGCTAACGCACAAAGATGTTCTCTGGGAAATGGACAGAAAACCAGAAACTGCCTTCAGTCGGTGAAAGAAGGCCATAGCAGAAACAGCAAACCCTAAAATACTGTTGAACCAGAGGCTGCATGTAGTCCAATGTATGCATCAGAATCAGTGTCTGGGAGCCACAACTAATGCAGGATAGGAGAGCCAATCACATTTGCCAGCAGAGCTCCTAACGCCAACCGAACAAGGATATGCTCAAATTGAGAAGGGAACGTACTTGGCTTAGTATTGTGGGATGGAGAAGTTTTCATCACCAGTACACTTATGGCCGGCCAAGTAATGGTTCACATCTGATCGCCCACAAGCCTTTGGATAGCATTACAAAGAAACCACTACTAAAGCCCCAAAGAGATTACAGCGCACCTGCTACTGAATACGCACTTTCAGAAATATGATTTCAAATATCTGCTATGTACTCAGGGAAAGACTTACTGATCGCAGATACTCTTGAGCAGAGCTTACATTCCCATGACAGGTGAAGATGAAAAGGACATTGAAAGCATCAATATAGGGTGAATACCTAGTTGTGTCCAAAGGACCACTTAAAAAAATACAGATCCATGTACAAGAGGGTAGATAAAGCACTCCAGATTCTAAAGACTGTCATCTTGAGGTTTGGCCAATACAAACAGACATTCTCCAGTTGATATCTCCTCCCTTTTTCCACATAAGATATGAATTATCAGTGCCAGCATGGAGTCATCTTTAAGGAGAAAGAGCCGTCATAATCCAGAAACTCTCAGAAGAAGTCATCATGGAGAAATTGCACTCTAGTCCACCTGGGGATAGAAGGATGTCTAATACGCCGCGCACTGATATTGTGTTTATTGGCCAGAATAAACGACCACATAAAGAGTTTCATATAGCGACAATGTGAAATATGTGCATCATCCAGTGAAAAGCAACCAAAAGAAACCCTGCAACCACACGCAATTCCAAACATGGCCATGTTCAAAAATAGGAACAAGACTTGTTCACCCCTGGAAGACAGAAGAATACCTGATATAATGTGGGGGAGGAATAGTGGAAACTATTTTTCCAACTTCTTGGAAGTGGGGAACTATATAAAGACACAAGGACAATGACAGTTGATTAAAAAACTTAAGGCCTCACGTCTTTGCCAGATATGGCATTCCGGACATTGTATTCTCATATAATGGGTCCACAGTTTACAATCTGAAGAGTTCAAAACTTTCAGCAAGAATGTGGGACTTTGAGCATCAACGTCATCTCCAGGCTATCCATAAAGTAAAACGGCAAAGCAGAGTCAGCAGATAAAAACAGCCAAAGACTAATGTGGAAAGCAAAGAAGGCAAGGGACAGATTGGTCCCTACTAGATGGTCCATACTAGAATCACACAGAAGCACACGCCACACAAGGTCTAAACAGCAGTCCCCGTCACAGAGACCATGAGCAGGACGGACAAGGACACTCTTACCAAAGGCCAGTCAACTGCTAAAATCAGACTGGTGGGGAGATGTTAGCAACCAACTGAATGAAAAATCAAGAAAGGTCAACATTTTCTATTGACAATATGTTCACAAAGGATCAGCCTGACTTCAGAGACATCACAATGTACGGCAGCAGGCCGATAGACAGATACAAAATAGTGGCAAAAGGCAAAGGTTGTCCCAGGAAACTTGGACCTCGGTACCCCTATGAAAAAAAAAAATTTGTCACAGAAGACGGAAGAAGATTGAGGGAGAAAATCGAAGACAGTTGTGTGAGGAGTGGCCGCTGGAGGATTACGCAGACATCCAAAACCTATGATACTGCTATTTGCAAACAGTGAGACAACTACGGACACTGCCAGATGCAGCTCAGGGTAATGATTCTGGCCAAAGAATGGAAATTCCAGAACACATATTGCCAGGATCAGATGAGCAACCAGAGGTTGTCAATAGAACATTCGTAATGTTACAACCGTTCAGGCAGAATAGACGATAAAGCCAGCCCATCTCAATGTCTATATCTAATTTCACAATTAGTGCCTATCGTTCATGTGCATAATTTTATGTGTTATTCTAAGTTAACTAGTCTTGTTGTTAAAAGAGAAAGGGATGTAGCAATAGGTTATACTGTCTATGGCCTCTAGGGAGTCCCTCACTACTTTTATGTGTTTTTCCTCTCTGTGTTTGGGAGTTGTTTGGTTTTATCAGTGTGGTGGGAAAGGCCTCGTGGTAATGTGAGGTCAAGAGCTCACGGAATAAAGTTAGCAGTTACAAAGTTGAGATAAGAAATAAAAGACAAACATAACAGTTTAGGTCTCATAGGCCACATTTAAAAATAAAAAAGCCTCAGCCTCTCCTGTCCCCTGACTGGCTGCAGCAGTCATGTCTCTCTACTTCATTAAAGGGGTTTTGCCACGATCCTCCAAAATGGGTATTTAATCACTTTTTTAAATATATGTGATTAAAAAATTTGCAGCAGAGAGCTACAGGCTGCCTTACCTGCCCTTAGTTACTTAAAAAGGCTTGCATTAGTTATGACCAGCAATGAGTGACAAGAGCTGCTGGCCGGGCTTGCGAAGAGCACACTTCTACTTCTATCTGATTAGAGGGAGCCTGAAGAATCATTCAAGGTCAACCGGGTAAGAAATATTTTGGTGTTTTGTATACCCGGACCCTCAAGAGAAGTTGGGAGAGACAAGCGCAGGGGCAACAACACACGCGACAATGAATTAGTCCTGAGCACGAAGAACGACAGAGATAATTGACACAAGTGGGAGAGAAGACAGATAGTTCACGAGGACTACCGGGAGGGAATTTAAGCAGGAATACTGGGAAGATGACAAACGAATCCACCAGCATACAGGAACAAAGAATCGGGAACGAAGAAAGAGAACGGCAATACAGTGTAGAAAGAGCCGAATAGTTATCAGACACTGACGAGATTTGTAGCAGGTGAGCAACCAGGACAATGAACGCAGAAAGACGGAGCAACCGGCTCGATAACAGACACACGCATTCCCCGGGAAGAGAGAAGACACAACAAGTTGTAATGCAGCATACAGGCCCAGCATGCAATAAAAAGCCGAATCATGCTGTTGTCGCATTCGTGACAAGGACAAGTGATGATACAGGGGTGCATTATTCCATCACAGGGCTCCAGACTTGGGAATTTAATAATATCAAAACATCACGACACGGCACAAGCAATACCTACGACAAAAACCACTTCGTCTTGTTTTCACGGTTCTCCTCTCGCCCCTTGAGCGACGCCTTAGCATGGAGAGGAGAATAGCAGTACACAAGCTTGGTATGTACCCACCAACAAAGAACACTTAGGCCATGATTACTTACAATCTGGCCACAACTAAATTACCCAAACAGATGGTCGAGACGAAGCAAATCGTGGTTCAAGGCGGGGGAAGCATGGTTGACGGATGGTCAACCGAGTGAATGAAAAAACGATTCTACAGTTGAGAAAAAACAGGTGTGGCCCAAATAGACCATTACGACCAAAGACTGAACCTCGTCAGCCATCGCCCTTCGAAATACCAGGAGAGAGCGAAGAATACAAAGAGGATGGTTAAGGTGACCCCCGTAGCAAAGCACTCGTAGCTTGACGAAACGTTCTATCCCAGAAGTTGTACTAAAAAGGTGTCTAATTCAACGCGACACAACAGGAAACATAAGACGAACCACCAAATAGAGAAGAAGAGATCCAATAACAACATACGAAGATTTTCGGTGTGATACATATGTTCGCTTCCAAGCAAAAGTCTTATACGACCAACTGATTATATAAAATAATATATTTAAAAATTATGGGCCCGTCAGTGCAGAAACCAGAAGCTCACTGGCACAATTTCAGGGGCCACTATCCAAGTATGCTCCAGTGAGCCACACTATCAATGACCCCACCACATGCTTAATAAAGAGAGCATTCACCCCTGAGCTGGTACAGTGCGACGTGAAACGCGGGAACTTGATCCATGAAGCACAGCAAGTGAACACAGCGACCGACGGAAGCAATAAGTGATATCTGGATTATCGGAGTCACCCGACGGGACTGTGTTACCATATGGACACGAATACGCGCAGAGAGCGACTGGTGAACATACCCCTGGGCAATGGCCAGATGACGGTGCTAGTGCGTGCAGCTCCACACGGTTATATTATTTTATTTTGGACTCCATGCACGCTGTACGGGGACAGATTTTGTCCACTTATTTTTTAGTGGGAATTATCTATAGATCCGATGCTTATCTGATGACAGGGAACATGAAGTGCGCTTTCAAGAGCTAAGGAGCATTCAAAGGGCTGTGGAGAAATCTGTTTGACGTTTGTAACAGATATCCACTAGCTGTAGTGTGATTAATCTGAGTGATCCCTGCTTTATCTGATGACAGGGAACATGCAGAGCTTCAAGAGGCTGTTGGAGAAAAAGGTGTTGTTCCTTGTATACAGAATCCTCAAGTTGTAGTTTTGATTATTTGTGAGTGAACATTTCACACGATCCCTTATGCATGGCTCTGTGCTCTGGCAGTCTCTCTCTTAGCTCATTATTTTTTTATTATTATTATTTATTTTAGGGCGCCATTGATTCCAGGGTGCTGTACATTTAAGGGGAATTACATACATAACAAATGGGGAACAATTAGGCAGATGGTGACAAAAATGACTAGTAAACAGAAACAGAGAGGAAAAGACACTGCCCCCTGCCGAGTGCCCTTATCAATCTACAAGGAAGAAGGGGAGAGACAGAAGTGATGGGCAGACATGCTTGCGGGCCGGTGTAGTTGGTGGGGGTTATTGTGGTTGTAGGCTATCCAGTAAGAGATGGGTTTTTCAGGTTGCTTTTGACAGGTGAAGTTGGAAGTCTGATGTATTTGGGTTATAGGAGTTCCAGATGATAGAGGTGAAGCAACGGGAGAAGTCTTGGAGACGGTTTATGAGAGAGCCTAATTAGAGGGGAGCAGAGGATACATGACCAGTGAGAAGCGGAGATTCCGGAGGGGAGGTATCTTGAAATTAGGACAGAGATGTATGGAGGGGAGAGGTTATGGAGAGCCTTGTAAGGTCCAGGGTGAGTAATTTGAACTGAATTCGTTTGGGCGAATGGGCAGCCAGTGAAGGATGGCAGAGGGAGAGGCAGAGGAGTAGCGAGGAGAGAGGTGAATCAGAACGGGCAGCATAGTTAAGGATGGATTGGATGGAGCAGGGTGCTAACTGGGAAGGCCCCACCAGAAGAAGGATGTTGCAGTATTCACAGGCGGGAGATGGCGAGGGCGTGGACTATACGTTTTAGTAGATGTCAGAGTTGAGGAATGGGGCGGATGCGAGAAATACTTTTCAGGTGGAGCGGCAGGCAGAGGTGAGGGCTTGGATGTGCGGTTTGAAGGATAAAGAGGAGTCAAAGGTTATCCCAAGGCAGCGACTTGGGGACTGTGAGAGGGTGTGGCTCATTAATAGTTATAGAGAGATCAGTGGAGTAGAGAGAGGGACAGTGGAAAGATGATGGAATTCTTTTTATCACATTAGTTTTAAGGCGACGGAGAGAAGAGGAGAAGCTGGATGATAGGCATTTTTGGGATCCGGAGGAAAGAGAGTTATATCTGGACCAAGATATAAAGCTGGGAGTCGTCCGCCGTACAGGTTGGAGTTGAAAGCCATGTGAGCAAGGATCTGACCCAGACCAATAGTGTAAGATAAGAAGAGGAGTGGGCCCGAGACAGACCCCTGAGGACACCAACAGAGAGCGGGTGGGAGATGAGTGTAGCAATAGTGAAGACACTGAATGTCCGTTCAGAGAGTATGAAGAGATCCAGGAGAGTGGCCAGGTTCCCGTGATGCCGAGGGAGATTGAGAGGAATTGTTGCAGGAATGAGTGGTCGACCTGTGTCCCAAAAAAGAAGAGGACAGGTCTAGGAGGAGAGCATCAAGTGCAGGTGGCGTGAGGGCTTTAGCATTACTTAAGTTCCGTTAGGTGACCTTGGGTTAGGCTGTTTCAAGTGGAGTGGTTGTGGTCGGAAGCCTGAATGGAGTGGGTCAAGGATAGTAGTCTGGAGGGAGAGGTGGGAGACAGTTGATGAAGACGTCTGTTCCCAGTAGTTTGGATGCAACAGGAAGCAGCGAGAATGGGCGATATTTGACAGTGAGGAGGGGGTCGAGAGATGGTTTCCTTAAGGATAGGTTGATGTTGCGTGTTTAAGAGAGGAAGGGAAGATGCCCGAGGTTAATGAATAGATTAAAAGGTGAGTGAAGCTGGTGAAAATAGTGGCTGAGGTCTGGGATGAGGGTAGTGATTGCAGTGTCAAGGTTACAGAGTGAGTTTGATTGGAACACTAGAGAGGAAAGTTTATCGTGACTAACATGGGAAAGCAGGTTATTGAATTTCACTGGGGACCTGTGTCAGGGTGAGGGTGGGTGGTAGGCCGATTGTAGGGGTATAGAGGTGGTAGTGGGGACTGAGGGGTGAACTTTCTCTGAGGAGGTTGATCTTATGTAAGAAATGAGTGGCAAAGTCGTCCTCTGAAAAGAGAGATGTGGAGGAGGTGCAGGGGGAGGCGAAGGAGAGAAGTTGAAGGGTGTTGAATAATGTCTGGGGTTGTGAGACAAGGAGGATATTAGATTGGTGAAGTAAACCGTGTTTTTGGTGCGTGGTGAGTGCAGACTTAAATTGTGTAGCGATTGTTTGTATGAGGTGAAGTCGTCCCGGTGAGCGGCTTTTCTTCCAGCGGGCGTTTCAAGCAATTCTGAAGCCGCTCCTCAGTTGTTTTAGTGGAAGGCTGGTGTGCCAGGGTTTGTCTTGTTGATGTTTCGTGGTTCTGTTGTGTGTGAAGAGGAGCGCTGAGTCAAGGGGCGGTTGGTGATTGTGTTGTTGTAGAAAGCAACGGCTGTGTCTGGTTGTCAAGGGAGGATATGGTAAAAGAGGTTCAAGAGAATCAGAGAGTGTGCAGGGTTAGGGTTTTGTAAGTTCCTGCGGGGGTGCACTAGATGTGAGACAGGAGGGAGCAGGAGGGAAGTGGAGATGGTGGGAGAAGGTAATCAGTTGTGGTCAGATGATAAGGGGTGGGGGAGGTTTAGAGATGTCGAGATAGGGCAGAGGCGTGTGAAGAAGAGTCCAGCGTGTGTCCGTCTGTGTGGGTGGCTCCCAGTAGGTCCACTGAGAGCCGAAGGAAGAGGAGAGCGAGAGGAGTTTTTTTGGCAACAGGGAGGTGTGCATCAATTGGGATGTTAAAATCTCCCATGACCAATAGTGGGGATGTCAGTGGAAAGAAAGTGGAGAAGCCGAGGAAAGAGAAGTGGGTCAAGGAATGGCAGTGGCAGGGCTGGGGGGCGGTAGATCACAGCCACTTGCAGGTTGGAGGGGGGATAGAATGCGGACCAGAGTGCACCTCAAAGGAGGGGAGGGTAAGGGAGGGTAGAGGAGGAATGGGAACAAAAGCATTGCTTTGTTTACATTTGCTTCTTAGCAGATAAGGCATGTCCTGGCAAAACTCCTTTAAGGTTCGGAGCTGTTCACTCTCAAACCTTGATGTACATTAGTGGCACATGACTGCTGCATGAAACACTTTTTAAATACACATTACATTACATGTATAAACATACTACTTGGTAGTATTGGCCTCCAACATACCTTGCACCTCATTTATTCATGTGCTTTAGACACTTTTAAAATCCTGACAGGGGAGGCTTTGCTGAAAGGGGTTTGATTTTGAAGAAAGTGGGTATGGATTATTGTGTAACGCTGTACACTAAAAATGCACTACAATGATGGCTTCAGTAAGGCAACTAATAGGTGGTATAAAGTTAAACAACAGTGTCAAAAATTGCGGCAAATTTACTATATAGCATGACCCACTGTGATTAAAATAGGGCAAATTGTTAGGTTATCTAGTTTACAATATGTAAGTATTAGTAAATCTGCCCCACCGAGTCCAAAGCTAGGCCATACATGAAGAGCTGTTGTGTGCTTTAAATGATTAGAAGAACTCAGTATCGCACAAAGAGATTTGTAATAATTTCTTACTTTATAGTAAACATTACCTGCACGGTGAGTGGTCAGAAAGCAATTAAATGTCCCACTGACTGTAGAGCGCCTTAAAATTATCACATACTTCCTAAACCTAGAAATGAATATGAAAAGTAAATTTGAAATACAGTTAGACCAAAATTCTCCTGTGTTGCAGAATTTTCAGCAGGTTCCTGAAAAAAGAATTTTCACAGGGGATACATTTCTTCTGATCGCTTCTATTATTTGGCAGATACAGTAAATGATGATTGGGACTTAGCATAAAGAACAGAGTGGGGCAGAAAGGCTCTTACTTACTGTGGTTTATGTTATGGGTAATAATAGTACATTAGGAAAAATTAGGATGGGCTACAGTGGATCAACAATCTAAAATAATAAAAGTATTACTATCCAAACCAAAAAAACTTTATATAACATTGCTTCTCTCCTCGTTTCTAGCACCTTAAAACAACAAAATTAGCCCCCATTGCCATTGCCAATGAGTTTGAACACTGGTGCGCATTGTTATGGCTGTAAAGAGGCAAACACAAAATACAGTAGCATACAGTAGGCACTAGCACCAATACAAAAACTCAGTAAATATTTAAAATGCATTACTGCTATATTCCATACATGCATAAAATTGAGTTCTTTGGTGTGCATTTTGATCAAATCAGGTATGCCCACCTATCACATCAAGATTACCTCTTCAAGTGGTCCTTAACTGAAATGCCTCTAGGTAGTGCCAAAGCCGCCATACATTCAAGGCAACTGACGCCATTTACACTAAGGCTATGGCTACACTGCATCAGACAAAAAAACAGCCGAAAGCGGTTATTCTTTTTCTGATGCACGACCAAGTTTTTTGTCACGTTTTGTACAAAAATCACAGTCGCTTCTTTTTTTTTTTTTACATTGCCCATACAATTGTATTGTATGGGAAGACGCCGAGAAATCTAAAATGCTGGCGTATTATACAATATGTTGTATAATACGCCGACGCCGAAAGACGATCGTAGAAAAGATAAGCTGTGGAGACTACAGCTCGTCTTTTCTATTGTAGTCTATTGGGCTGCGCGAACAATCGTATTTTCAGCGTTTTTAAAATCCTAAGAGTGCCAAAAATATGATCGCAAAGCTATGCAGTGTAGACATAGACTAATTGTAAGGATAAACCCCTTTATGCAAGATGATGAATGGCGTGCCTCAGTGGCTGCAGTGGTGGCATCCCATTTGGCTAGGAGCCATAAAGAAAACAGAAGACCGAGGAGAGACTCTGCAGAGTAAGCGTTGGAACGGAGGTGAGGAGAAGGTTAATATAAGTGTTTTCTTTTTTATTTGAGCAACAGTACCTTCATTTTTTACTTTTTGTATACAGTGTACAACACCTTTAACACTGTCCAGCAATGTAGCATGCCATAAAGTTCCATCTTCTAGTAGCTGGTTCGACAAGAATGGAGACTGTAAATCATTGATCAGGTGATAAAATAATTATAAATACTATTATTACTATTAATTAGAATAAATTCTATATATATTTTAAAAAAAATTTACATTTTGTTAAATTTTATATTCCAAATTTTTGTATGAACTCTAAAAAGATGAATAAAAGAAGATAGCATACATCACGTTTCTTCCTAGTACACAGTAAAACACTACTTGTTCAGAAATTCCCAATTAATTATGGCAAAATACATCCAATTATTGGAACAATATAAAGCACTCATACAATCCAGGGGCTTGCAATGTAGCCATTTAGTGTTACTTCGTTGTGACTGTACACTAAAATATACGATAACATGCTGAATAATAGATGAATGTACATTGTGAAGGTTGGGTAACCTGATCGCTGATGTGGGATACTTGGAATGAAATGTAGCAGGGGTGTGCGGAAGGCAAGATAAGAAATAGAAATGACAAAACTACCCAACAAAATTAGATTCAGTCATATGATCTGCAAAAGGGTGTCCCTGAAGCTTGATCTAGTGTTGGTCAAATACTCATTACCTGAGAAACACAATCCTGTCTCACAGGGGACAAGTCGACTCATTTCAACAAACGGTGCAACCTCAATGTAAAGATCCTGGAGAAGGATGTATAGATCGCCCACACAAACTGGAACTAAGATATGAATAACTCATTTACAGTTGATTTTTTATTACATTTAAAAACCTGCATGTAGGCAATATTAATGGGGACTTTCCATCCATGTATAGTGGCTGCCATCATTTTAATTGAATTGAACAATTAAGAAGATTACACCATCGGCCAATGATGTCTCAGATTTTCTGGCTCATCACTTTTTTTTACCAGATAGTGGATTTATAAAGATCCACTGGACTGAAATCAGTAAATTATTGTAGATTGTTAGGCAATTGTCTAATCCTGGATTTTGCTGTTTTATGTCCATTATTATGTGCCGTAATCTGGCCTTCCTGATGTTTTTCTTGATATAACATATGACCATCAGTAGACTATGACAATTACGTGTGGGAGAAGTAATATATTCCTACTATCAGTTGCCATCTATAGTTGAGTGTTAGTTACGCTTACAATATATATGATTCCATTATCAATGGCAGCACTCTAGAAAGGAGAACAAATATCAATTTTGTACTCAAATATAAAATAAAAGCAAAATTTTGCTCCCTTTACCTTATACCAATGCAGTAGGCCCCTGTCTAGAAAAAAGGTATAGTCCACATTCCTGTCCACTGCAATAGTTCTTGTATGGACAAAACAGTCATGTGCCTACTGCACAGATCATGTGACCCTGTTATCCAGGTAACAGTAAATTATTGAGGAGCAGAACCTCTCCAGTATTACAACCTCCATCAGTGTGTTATCATGTGACCACCACACAGGTCATGTGACCCTGGTATCCAGGTAACAGTAGTGTATGGAGGAGCAGAACTTCTCCAGTATTACCACCACCAGCAATTTCTTTATGTGCCCCCCAACTCAGGTCATGTCCCCCCGGGTATCTTGTAACAGTATGTATGGGGAGCGAACTTCTCCATATTACTACCCCCAGCAGTGTTTTATCATGGACCCCCCACACAGGTCATGTGACTCTGGTATCCAGGTAACAGTAGTGTATGGAGGAGCAGAACCTCTCCAGTATTACCACCTCCAGAAGAGTCTTATGTCTGTCAGTGTCTATGCAGAAGATACCGCACATTCTTTTCTCTGTCTCATCTTTCTTTTTTTTTCTTGTTTTTTTAGTTAACTTTAGTAACAACATGACATCCACTAGAGAGACAGGAGTTATACAAGTTATTACACACAGTGAAGAAGGTGGAAAAAACCATATTAAAATTATTATTTCCCACTATTCCCTATTGATTTCCCCATAGATGTCATGTGACCTTGCTGCTTACTGTCATGAGGTCACATGTTTACTCCATACAGTTACTCCATGGGAGTCTTTCCTATGGGGGGGTTTGGGGTTTACCTTTTTTTTTTATTTCTAATGGGGGTCAGGCTGGTATAGAAGAAGTTCAGAAAATTGGTTTTAGAAAATGGTATGATTTCTTATAATATACATAAAAAGTTAAAAATAATATTAAGTGGGCAATCCCTTTAATGGCTTAGAGCAGTTGCTCGCAAACGAGGGAGCTCCAAACTAGCTAGAAACCCTACTTAGCAACCTGAACCAGTTTTCCATACTAATGACCCTTGGGACCACGTGCATGAAAACTGTTTAGGTCTAAAACTCCCTTTGTTGCCCATAGCAACCAATCAGAGCTCCCCTTTCATTTCATATATTGCTCTGGAAAAATGTGGGGGACTCTGATTGGTTGTTATAGGCAACAAATTGAGTTTTAGACCTAGATAGTTTTCATACATGTGGCCCCTTGGTGGTCATGTTCACCATGGTAAGATCAGCATGACAGGCCACTACTGGGCACTACAATTGAGCAACACGTCATCACATACCAGATATAATAGGATGTAAAGCATGGGAATAAAGCAATTTAGGTGCATCAGACTGAGGCTGCACATTGGATGAAACCCATTGACTGGATTATCCAATCTTTAAAAAAAAAAAAAAAAAAAAAAGAATAAGCCGAGAAGTAACTGAAAGACAAGCCTTACGGTGAATATAAGAATATTAAAGGAGTCATTCAAAGATTAAAAAATAAACCCCGCCAATGTGATAAAATAACAAAATGAGTTGCACTCACCTCACCGGTGTAGTGTAAGGGCCCCGTCAGGCGCTCCAATCTCTGTTTGCTAATGGCCAGCATGTAACCACATGATCCATGATGCCAACAGTACAGCACATGACTGATGAGACCGCTGATTGGTTATAGCAGACATAAGCCAGGCAATGGTAAGCATAGAACGGAGCACCTAATGGAGTTTCTACATTGCTTTTTTGGGGGGCAATTAAAGAGTTCAGTACCACTTCTATTTTTGTTTAATCACATTTGCAGGGGGTTATTATTTTTGAAGGTCCTCCTTTAATATTTATTTTCTAAATGTAGGACCAGTTTTTTGGTAGCTCCTCAGTTTATTACATAACAGACTTGCTACCAAAAGATGGGTTTCATCGACACTACTGGGAGCTAGTCTGTAGGAAAAGAAAATGATGCTACTGGCATAATGGTACAAATATTGAGCTGCACTCATTGAATAACGTCTTTCATCAATGAATTGGGAGCAAAGTAAATACTACTGTGTTCTAAAATGACTACAATATACTTCAACCAACCATTAGACAATCAGATCCTAAATAATTAGACTTCTTTCTTTTGAGCACAAAAGAAGTAAAAAACTAAAAACCAAGTAGTGTTCCTCCTGTTAACAAGTAGACATTGTCTTTACTTATTAATGTGATCAACAAAAGTTACTTTCTAAATTACTATCCCCTGCACTTATACTGGGTGTTTTATCCCCAGAGTCTGTAAACTTTATGTGAACTTGTCCATCTGGAGATTCCTCGAAAATGCATTGTGTTTGTGACCAAGTATTTGCTCCTATAATCCAGCATACGTTTAGTGTGTGTGTTGAGTTTACTACTGTGTCATCCTCAATTGTCTTCTTATCTCCTAAGGCTATAATGACCACTACTGCCCATTCACTTCTGACTGTGACCTGAAGGAACCATATGCCATGTAAATGTTATTTTAATTGATCTGTAACAATGGTCAAAATGGGGATATTTACAAGTCTGGTAACAAACGAAGAGAGGAGGGTGCTGCGTAAATGAACCAACTGCTTATCAATGGTCCCAAATTATCTGAAATGTATTGGGATTTACGAACCTTTTATTTACAGGGGCTCTGCATGCTAGAAAACCTATTTTATTATACTCTAGTAGTAATCTAGAGTTAGAAGGGGTTCACATATCCATAACCTTATCTTTGGCCAAAGAGCGTGTCTTGTATTGAAGGACTTGCCTTGTCTTGCAATAGGAAGACAACCCATTGATATGATTGGACACTGTGAAATGATTCATTACCCCAGTGGTGGTGCTGCAGTAAAATTTAACACTAAGGGCCACATGTATGAAAACTGTCTAGGTCTAAAATTCACTTTTTGCCCAAAGCAACCAAACGATGCCATTTAATTTCTCCAACACCATATGAAATGAGAGGGGGCTTTTTGATTTGTTGTTATGGGCAAAAAAGTGAATTATAGACCTAGACAGTTTTCATACATGTGGCCCTTACTGCCAAGTTTTCCCACACTTTACAGCTAATTACTCAAGGTATCAGAAGAGTGACACTTTGTTATCAGGTTATTGTCAATGGAACTCTCCAAAAAGGAAAAAATTTGGGCCCAAAAGTGGAGAACCCTTTAGTCCCTTGTCAGTTGGGCTTTTTTAAACTGTGCTCACTTTACTACATCTTTTTATGGCTTTGGCAAATATCCCGGCAGCCCCTTTTTTTCAAATGAAAATAAAGGTGCTTTGAAAAGTCTTTCTTTTGGGTTTTGTTTGGGGGGGAAATCGGGTAAAACCTCTGATGTAAATAGGCCCCACTGCTTTTCTAAAGGGTTTTTCCAAACCCAAGGAGGTCCCTTCTATAAGCCTACTGGCACACCTATGACATGCTGATAGATTGCTATGTCCTCCAGTGAGCTTAAAATAGAAAACCCAAATTGGTTTTCGCACATCCAAAAAAAATTTTTGAAAAAATGAACATAGGGGCAACAAATGGTGCGGTTTTAGTAAACATACATAAAATTTCCCCCTAAAAAGTGGCACACTTTAAACAGAAAAACCCATCAAAAGGGGGCATAGGGGAAAATTGAAAAAAAACAAATTCTGCTATCTAAGGGTACAAAAAAGTTTTTTTAGGTTCTCAGTTCCCCCACCTTTTTATCAAAATGTTTAAAAACCCCCCCCAACTTTTAACGGGACCCCAAAAAAACAGGTGGTCCTACACTATTGATATCTCTCGTTTTGGGGCCTATTCTGACCTCCATAATCCCGGGGAAAGAAAAGGGAACCCGCTTACAAGTTACACTGCACTGATTTTAAAAAGGGCCCGTCAAGGTTTGGGGGGAGTGCCAAAAAAAAAAAAATGGAGGCAAACCGCTCCTTCCCCCAAAATCAAAAAAAAAACAATTTTATGGTTAATGCAAAAAAATCCAAAAAAAAAAAAATTTTTTAAAAAAAAATTTAAAAATAGGGCAACAATGGTGCGGCTGTAGTATACATACACATTCCAATAACAGTGGCACACTATAAAATAGAGCACTATCAAAGGGGACATAGGAATTTTGAAAAAAGCATTTCTGCTATCTAGGATACAAGAAAAGTTTTTTGAGGTTCTCAGTTCACACTTTTGATCAAAACTGCTTAAGCCACCCCCGAACTTCAACGGAACCTCAAGGTAGGTGGTCCTACACTATTGATACCTCTCGTTTCAGACCTCCATAATCCAGGGAATGAAGGAACCAGTGAGTAAACTTAACTGAAATGTTGAAACCAATAAGTTAAAGAATTATAATGGACAAAGCCCACATTGCTGATCGTTGGGTTACAGGTGTGTTTGACATATCAGAATCGGCAGCCGGTGGTGACTCGCTGCGTGTAGCTCCAACTGTCAGGCTTTAAGTCAAAAGTTTTTCAAATTTGTTTTCGTGATTCTTTTTAGTGTCTCTTTTCAACTGTCTTTCTCAGTGTCTCATATTCACCCTGTGGGGAGAGCAAGTAGGCAGGTAATTACTTGATAACATTCTGCTCTGCTTGACAGCTGACACACTTGGTCACATGGACATACAGGCAGCTACTGGTTGCTCTTTACAGCCATTCCTCATCTGCTGCAGCTTATGCCCTAGAGCTTGAGGTGGAGCGTGTCTGTTGAGCAGAAGAAAAGGGAGGGGAAGAGAACCAGGATGAGTTGAGATAGCCTACAGCAACTACCAAGAAAAGCTTTTCATCTTTCACACCAACAGGAGCAAGCTGCCGGCTGTCATAGGCTTTTTTTTTCTCTTAAGAAATGCTGTACACAGTAATTACCAATGTATCCAACATACACATCGTCACACACAAAACAAGGAATGGGGATGGTGGGCAATATGGTCAGCAGGCAAGGTCCTGTTCACTGATCAAAGACTGGAGTAATCCAGCAGATGGAGGCAAGGACTGTTGGAAACAGGTATATCTCCAGGGGAGTAAATATAGTGGCAATTACTCAGGATAATTAATGTTTTTGAGAAGTGTTGAAAGCAATTTTCTAAAATCATTAATTTCTCTGTTACCTTCCTTGAATGTTTGTAAGTAGGTAGATAGATAGATAGAGACTGACAGACAGACAGATAGATAGACAGATAGATAGATAGCTAGATAGATAGATAGATAGACAGACAGATACATATGATAGGTGGGTAGCTAAGGTGATTGAGCAAATTAAACAATCTCTGTACAACATTGCAAAATGTATTGGTGCCCTATAAATGACCAGAATAAATGAATAACTAAATAAATAATAAATATAAGTTTAATATTATTTTGTGGCACTACAATTCCTTTTTCCCAAAGTATTGACAGATCAACAAAGGTGACGTGGAATAAGTTTCACCATACATATGTTGAGGTCTGTAGTAGTAGCATAAATGAGAAGAAGTTTTAATCACTCCAATTCTAATTTGATGCCAGGTGTCCAATGGGCGTCCCTCAACCAGTACAGTGTCTGTTGGGAGTAAACCCTTCCCAGGCACTTTAAATGACAGCTCTCATCTTTCTAGCATGTCTACAAAAACAGAGGAGGTTTAGGAGGTTTTAGTGTCAAAAGCTTAGTAGACTTGGCAGATTAAAGGTGTGTTCCCATCTTACACATTAATGGTATATTGACCTGCGCCTATTACACACAATCACATAGATTATCAATATACCATTAAAGGCATATTGAAGAATGAAAGAAATATTTAGATTGTAAGCTCTTGTGAGCAGGGCCCTCATACATTGTGTATGATCTGAAAGTTGCTTTTTACTGTGTAATGTTTTTTTTTCTTCTGTACTTATACTCTTTAAATTATAATGTGCTGCGGAATATGTTGGCACTGTATAAAAAAAGATTATTATTATTGGATGAACGTGTGCACTTTTCCCATCTCTACAAAGCTGTTTTTAATCCATGCTTGCCAGACTTTTTTTGGTCTCCCAATTCTAAGATTTTAGCCCTTCCCCAAAGAATGTCCTCAGCCATCTGGAATTACCCATTTTTGTGGTGTGGCTTGCATAACCCTGCCTCTTTTGCAGCCTACTTTTTGCGATTTCTTTTATGTGGTCAAGAATTCAAGCCAGGACTGATCATCTGGTCACATAGTGCGCCCCTTTTCTGTTTCTATGAAAAAGTCCTTGAACCATACTTGCCAAGCCTAACTTTTCTTCCAGGAGACATCAACAAATAGAATGCAACCTGATAAACCCAGGGAATCTTCAGACACAGGGAGTCAGTCCATTCACTACTAATTGACTCAGTGATCTATGATTTATGCACAGGCAGAAATGCCCTTTTTTGGGGTTGTTAAGACTTTTGTGAAGACAGCTTAAGATGCACTGAAACAGAATGTGAATAATATACTGTGGCCTGGGGTCTACATTTAGCGGTATAGTCTGGCTTAGGTCTGAACTTATTTAGAGGTTTCTGGTGTGTGGACTGAATTTAAGGTAAGGGCCATAGATGCTTTAGAAGTAATCCCCGAGTCAACACTGTAGCACAATAGGCTGAACTTGATGGACGTCTGTCTTTTTCGGCCTTACAAGCTATGGGCAACATGTATGAATCCTGAACATGTATGAACATGTTCTTTTGCAGGTCATACATACAGACGCAGTCTAGTGCCAATACAACAAGTCTGGCTCAGGCAGCACCTTTAACCTGATCTGGCTGTTCTCTATGAGAACTATGGATTTCTGTAATTTTGGCACGCATCTCACCCGTATTAGAGCGCAAATACACGTCGAAATGCGCACCAAGATTACCCCGTGTGAACATACCCTAACAGTTAGGGGTGTGATCCTACATTGGCTGACATTGTCCAATCAGTGCAGCCAGTCAGTGTGGGCAGTGATACAACCCTTAAAAACTGGAATGGTAACACACAGCTGGGTGATTCAGTAATACATTTATTGAAGGACTAACAGAGGACCAGCACAACACAGATGTAACAACGCTCATGGACCTTAAAGATGATCTATCACCTGCAAGGAAGTAACATGAGATTAAAATACAAACACTTTCTCACATATACTTCATTAGGAAAATCAAAGCATTTCACCTGTAAATCATTTTTTTTATTTTAATTTTTTTTAAAAGCGCTGGCCCTTTTAAGCAGGACGGAAATCAAGCTAAATCTGGTCCTGACAACATGATGGAGCACTATGTTGACAGCTCTGTGAAACTTCCTGCTTCTGAGCTGCAGGAGTCCATTGTGCAGGGGGAGCCTGGAAGTCTACATCATGTGTAAACCGGGAAGAGCTGTACTGCTATTTCTGTGCTGAATATTATTTTGCAGTGTAATATGGATGCCTGTGTGCTATGGAGAAGGAAGCTGAAAGCAGCAGCAACAGGTAAACCCTGTAAGAGATACAGTTGGAACCAGAAGTTTACATACACTATATAAAAGACACATATGCATGTTTTTCTCACTATCTGACATGAAATCAGAATAAACCTTACCTGTTTTAGGTCAATTAACATTGCCAAAATTATTTATATTTGCCAAATGCCAGAATAATGAGAGAGAGAGAGAGAATTTTTTAATTCATTTTTATTACTTTCTGCAAATTCCAAACTTTACATACATTTCATTAGTATGTGGGAGCATTGCCCTTAAACTGTTTGACGGGGGTGAAATGGTTTGGATCTCCTTCCACTAGCTTCTGAGTGGAGTTGGTAGGAGGTTTGGCGCACTCCTCCTGACAGATCGGGTGTAACTGAGCCATGTCTGTAGGTCACCTTGCTCGCACCTGCCGTTTCCGCTTTGCCCATAAATTTTCAGTAGGATTGAGATCTGGGTTTTGTGATGGCCACTCCAAAACATTGACTTGGTTATCCTTAAGCCACTTTGTATCCAGTTTGGCAGTACAGTATGCTTCAGGTCATTGTCCATTTGGGAGACCCATTTCCACATAATCTTCTTTTCTCATGATGCCATCTATTTTGTGAATTCCCCCTGTCCCTTCTGCAGCAAAACAATCCCACAACATGATGCTGCCACCCCCGTGTTTCACAATTGGGATGGTGTTCTTAGGCTTCTCCCTTTTTCCACCAAACTTAGGGCCAAACCGTTAAATTTTAGTTTCGTCAGACCACAGGATATGTCTCCAGAAATGCAGGTCTTTGTTCCTGTGTGCATTTGCAAACATTAATCTGGCTTTTCTATGTTTCTTTTGGAGTAATGGCTTCTTCCTGGCAGAGCGGCCTTTCAGCTCATGTTGATACAGTACTTGTTGCACTGTGGATAATGACACAATCTTACCAGCTTCCCCCAGCATCTTTTGCTTTTGTTCTTGGGTTGATATGCACATGTCAGATCAAAGCACATTCATCTCTGAGAAACAGAAGCCATCTCCTTCCTGAGCGGTATGATGGCTGGACATTCTCATCTTGTTTGTACTTGCGTATAATTGTTTGTATAGATGAACGAGGCACCTTCAAGTATCTGGAAATTGCACCCAAGAATGCTCCAGACATGTGCAAGTCCACAATTCTCTTCCTGATATGTCTTGGCTGATTTCTTTAGACTTTCCCATGATGTTACACACAGAAGCAGTGTGTTTCTGGTCTGCATAAAAATACATCCACAGCTGTGTCTCTAACTCAGATGTTGCCAATAAACCTAACAGAGTCTTCCAAAGCGATGACATCATCATATGGGCTGTTCCAAATTGTTTAGAGGCAGAGTAATCCTAGTGTATGCAAACTTTTGGGTCATAAAAATGCCTTAAAAATTCTTTCTCTCATTATTCTGCCATTTAGCAAATATAAATAATTTTGGTAATCCTAACTGATCTAAAACTGATAAGGTTTATTCTGATTTCATGTCAGATAGTGAGAAAAATATGCATATGTGTTTTTTTATATAGTGTATGTAAATGTCTGGTTTCAACTGTATGTCTTCAGTGTGCTATGCCTGCAGTGTATGTAGTGAGAAATCAGATAAAACTTATAACTAGCATCTATGTCCTCAGCTCCCCCGACACAGTTGATATCTTCCAGGGAAGGAATCTCACCAGATTGGGAGCTCTCTCTCACAAACTGTTTTCCTGTAATACTAAGGTAAATCCTTTAATTTGCTAATGTATTTGTGAAAAGTCTTAAAATTTCATCTTCTCTATACTTTTGTGTGTTTTTATGATGGTGATAGGTGCTCTTTAAACAAGCCAAACAGGGAAGTACACTAGCAGTCACAAAAATTCAATCTATAAAGTGTGTGTCAATCAAAGAAGAAAGATTAAGTGCTAGTTAATTCAGCAAATGGACAGTAGGGGGATGATGCTTAGTTAATGGAGATTCACATGCATGTTCACTCCAAAAACAACAGTGTAATAATGACAACTGTCTATAACTAACTGTCAATAAATGTTCCCCTAAACCTTACCCTACACCTGTCCCAAACACCAGAATCTTTATCCCTAAATTAACACTAAAGCTTTCCCTCAAATATGTCCAAGCTACAGATTGAACCTATTGCAGCAAGTGGCTTTAGGACCAAGCGGCTCCCTGGGCAGGGTCCAGCAGAAACTAGACAAACATCGAACTGATATTCTCATGGACTATAAATTCTAGAGCTTGGAAAAATGGAACTTAGACAAGAAACAGTATATTTGACACAACTGAACTATGCAACAGATTTCAAGAATCAATGAAATATCAAGACTAGACAGGACTTTACTGGATACATTGGTCCCTCGGGTTACAATAGTCTCTGGATACAAATTTTTCAACGTACAATGATGTTTCCTGGGACATTGTGTGTTGAGTATAGTTTCGACATACAAGGTCCCAGACACTGATCCAACTAATTATCATGAAGATTTTATTTGTAAAATATCTGTATTAGTGCAGTGAATGCAGTGATTGGCAGTCTAGTAACACCTCTCTACATTAAATTATGGTACTACATGTCCTGTACTGCTCTTTACATGTACCAGGATGAGTGGCTCTTTTGCGCACCAGCTGAGGGCCCTATTTTCTTTTTCTCTGGTACTTCATGTATAAAGTACATGACCCAAAGAAGCTCCTGTCCTTGATATAGAAAGCGATTTCCAGCTTCCAACAGCTTGCTTTACCTTTATTAGTTATCTGTTTCATTTTCTTTCATCTTCATTTTGTATTATGTCAGGAGTCAAATTTTGAAGACATCTAATAACTAGGTTTACATACCATTACGGTTTCAACATACAGTGGTCATTCTGGAACCAATTAATACTGTGTGTATAGGGACCGTTGCATTTTGCAACCAGACTTCCAAATTCAACTGAGCTTTATAGAGACCAGAAGTATGCTAACAAGCAGCCAAGGTGTGCAGTAAAGGCAGCTTATGTGCAAGGATCCTGAGCAGTTGCAACCACACCACACACGCAAGAGAAAACTGACATAACATGGAAACTTCTGCTGATCTTATAAGCAAGAGAGGACAAAATGGCAGAAGAGCTCCTGTCATTCCTTACAAAAAGTTATAAGAGAAGATGATACAGAATTGTTATTTCACAGGGAACACAAGCATTTACTAAAACAGACGTCAGGAGATGTCACAGGTCCTCTTTAAGGCAATTTTCAAATTAGGAATGAGCCCTATGTTGACCATATAGATCTGGATATATGGTAGAAAGTCAGCCATAGGTTTTAAAAAGGCCAGTGTAGTCAACGAGTAACATAGGTTTTGCTTTCTGTTGTATATGTTGTATTTGTAGGACATAATAGTGATGTAAACTATGCTATTTGGTTTCATGAAGTTTGTGCATCCAAAAAACAAAACAAACATATTAACATGCAGACTCCATTTTCTCTGTTAAAGTCTGCAACTCTGTGGGATAAGTCTTAACACTGCAGTATACATCTTAACTAGGGATGAGCGAGTCGATTCTAACAAAGTGGAATTCGTTTAGCATTTCAGGGAAAATTTGATTCTGAATGAAGCCGAAGTTCATGGCGATTCGCGGTTATGAATCTAAAATTGCCGCGAGCACATGGCGTGACATTGGGCAAAGAACTATTGGAGGAAGAAAGGAACACCCTCAATGACATGTGAAGATATGCAGCCAATCAGCAGCCAGCCAGCTTCCGTGATGTCACAGCCCTATATATATATAGGGCAGCCATGTTAATTTCTGCCACTTGTTTCTGTGTCTACTATGCACAAGCATCTGTAGCAGCACTACATTACACTCTGTGTAAAATACTTACCATTTTTGAGCTACTAGGGTGAAAGACCTTCACAAGTGTGTGTCATATACACACCTGTTCCTGAACCAACGTTTTTATTTTGGGATATTGCAATCTGGGGCCAAGAGTTAATTTATTCTCTTTTGTGGGGTATTCTGAGTCAAATCTAGGGTGTGTGTATTTCTGCCCCATACACGCCTGAAATCCATCAAGTTCAGTCTGTAGGGTATTTTAATCTCTGGCCAAGAGTTTTTATCCCCAGTGTTCGCTTTCAATTGGTCTATAATCCATCATTGCTAAAGCCAAAAAGAAACAGGATTTGATCCAAAAAAAAAGTACCAATTAAATGGAATATTTGCATGGAAAATGTAACCCACTCCATACCTCCTTGTGTCCCCTTTTCTGCTTAGAATAAACTGACTCCCTAGGCGGTCATCAACCCATGGTCTCGGCCCTTTCCTGAGGCCAGTATTTGGAGTCAGAGTGCCGATGGTTGACAAGAGGGAGCCCGATCTCTCTGTCACCAACCTAGATGCATGAATGTTATCAGCTGCAATATTTAGAGGGCTTAAAAAAACAGAACAGGGGTTAATTCAGACTATGGCTACTGAACCTGCACCGTATGATTGCCAGCTCTGATGCATACATCGTTGGGTCTTTGTAACCCAGCAATGGAGCTAAAGTTCAACAGTGTGTGGTGAGAGGTTCTTTGGGCCCTCTGGCTCATGGGCCTGGTCACAAGTATGATCACTGCAACCCCTGTAGCCAGGCTACTGTGCATGGCATCACCCATAGGATCCTACTGTAAAAAGCGAAAACATTTTTCTTTACATTTTACTGTTGTACAGAATAGTGTAGTTTTCTGCAGTCCTTTAAACAGTTTTTTTTTCTGGCATACTGACACATATTGGCCAGAGAGGAAAATAAAATACACTTTTATAGCATCAGTCATGCTAATGTAACCCTACAGACATGTTTAGTTTGTGTACTTTGGGAGCTTTCCTACCATACTGTACTGTACATGCTAAACAGGCAAGACAAGTATAATGCGATCATAGCCTTATAATTACATAAAAAGGTAAAAATGTTATAAAAATGATAGTTCCTAATTGCCATATTTAGTTATGTTAATAAAACAAGCAGTTAATAGATAATACTGATTGATACCTTGTACAGTGAGTGGCCTCAGCAGGAACATTTTGCAGTACCTACCCCACCTAGTGACAGTAATGTGCTATAACAGACATTCTGGATGTGGGAGAACAGCTTGTTGGCCGGGCAGAGGGTGAGAACGTGACCTTTATTGTGCTGTTACTATGTACAGTACAGGACAAAATCTCCCCTTTAAACTCAGATGTCATCAAATGAAATCACTGAAACCTGATCCTCATCCATTCAAAGAAAAATAGTCTGATGAAATGACATTTATACAAAAAAAAAAAAAACAACTATGGTTCAGAATACTGTTTATATGACTTTGGGAAAAATTTCTATCCTGTAAATCCTTAAAAAGTAAAGATATGGAAATAAATTTCAGTCTTGTACATAGCTGTGAATGGGATGAGCTGTCATATCAGACACAAAAAAAACCTGTATTTTTTAATCTCCTACCATATATATAATCTCAAGCATTATGGTGTCCTTTTAATTAGGGATTTTATGAAATTACAGATTTATTTTATCTTTATTGTATTATGGTCTAATTGCCCACAGTCCAAAAACAAAGGTTAATTGGCTTCCATGACAATGGCCCCCATTCTGTGTGTTTGAGATTGTGAGATTAGACTGTGAACCCGACTAGGGATGAGGATTTACGACATTCTCTTTACAGTGCTGTGAAAAAAGTTTGAGCTGTAGAGAGCAAGCGAGAAGAAAACTAAAATTGAGACACACTTTGTGTTGGGACCACAAGGTAGTGCTTACGTTTATCCCCTAAAAGATGCGACCTACTTAGGTATTTCGGATGTAGCTATTCTTTTTCTCTTTTTTTAATCATTGCCTTTTTGGGAGCCGTCATACCTTTTTTCCATCAATTTAACCATATGAGAGCTTCTTTTGTGCAGGGCAAGTTGTATTTTTAATGACTAGATATATCTCAAATGTGTGCTCCAGATGCATCTCAGATGTGTCCCAGATGTTCCCCAGATGTTTCCAGATGTGACAAAGATGTCCCCCATACATGCGGCAGATGTTCTCCAGATATGTGTTAGATGTTCCCCAGATGGGCCCTAGAGCTTCCCCAGATGTTTTTTTAGTATTCTCCAGATGTGCTCCAGGGGCGAGATGTATGAACATTGGCGATTACAGCCCAGTTCTAAATTGCTTTAAGGCAGTGTAGAATACGCCAGAATGTATGATCCGGTTCTTCTGCAGGTCATACATACAGGGCAGTGTAGAGCCAATACCACAAGTCAGGCTCAGGCACCACCTTTACCCTGGTCTGGCTGTTTTAACTGTTCTGTACCGAGAGTTGGTGTCAAAGAATTATAAATGTGTCTGATCCTACAAATGTGATGTGATGCCCCCAGAACGCCCCAAATCTTTGGTGCACTAAAAAGTGTCTTTGATGCATTAGAAAGGCACTTATCACTCCAAGTTTGGAGCGTGCCTGTTCATACATTTTTTTTGGCTCAAAGTACACCAGAAAACTGGTGCATACATGTTGCTCTAGATGTTCTTTAAATGTGACCTGAATGTTTTCCAGATATACATAAGACATTTAACAGATGTGTCCCAAATGTGTCCCAGATATTCCCGAGATGTGTTCCAGATCTTACCCAGATATTCCTCAGATACGCAAATGTTCCCCCCATGTTTATCAGATGTTCCCCAGGTGTTCCTTAGTTGTGCCCTAGATGTTTCCCAGATATGTCTCAGAAATGCAATATATGTGTCCCAGATGTTCCCCAGATTTTTCCAAGGTATGTGGTGGTATATGGTTGCTGTACATGCCTTCTGGAGGCCCAAAAAAAACCACATGCAGAATTTTCCCCCATTGACCTTAATGGGATTCAGAATTGGGATGTCCCGGACCCGAATATTGTGACGATTTTGACTTTGAACTGCTTGCAAACCAAACAGAGAGCTACTCAAGCAACACTAACTATGGGAACTACACTTTGTAAAACCCACCAAAAGAGATTAGAGAAAGTGAGTAACCACTGAAGGTAATTCCCAAGTGATGGAAAGGATTATTGCCCAGCCTACATGCACATAATCGCAGATTAAAAGAGATCCTATTTATAAATGAAGCTTTTACTCGTCCAACATAATACTGTCCTCAATGGGTTTTACATACTGTAGTTGCCCCTTACGGACAGGTTTTCATACTAAGCTTTCTAATGTATTTCTCTGAAAACAAACAGTAGACATGAAGGTCACCATGAATGATTTTTTGTGCCCAGGTACCATTTTTTTGTGCGTAGAATGCGCCTGAATCTATGAACCTGTTCTACTGTGGGTCATAGATTTAGCGGTTTCTAGCTACAAAGTGACAATTCTGGCTCAGGTAAACCACTTTTAAAGTGCTCTACCTGTTCTAGCAGTAATGCACCTGGATTTGCTAAACACATAAATGTGTAGATTTGCACAGTTGTAGTGCGACACGCCTCCAGCATGCCTCCCGATCTCAGAAGCATTACAAAGGGCCACGGGTGCTTTTTAATGCGTCTGATATTGGAGTGTGCCTGGTTACAAATAGAGCGAACATTCATACAAGGTTTGGTGCCCTAATTCAGGGGCAAAACATGAATTTATTTATTCATGACTCTAACATCTTCCTTAACGTGCCAGCTAAGCCATCAAAACCAGAAGGAAAATAATGGTGGAGCATAGAAGAACCTAATTACCGTATTTTTCGGACTATAAGGCGCACATAAAAGCCTATGATTTTCTCAGAAATCGAAAGTGCGCCTTATAGTCCGATGCGCCTTATATATGAATCAATTCTTCACTTGGGTTTTTAGGCTTTGTTCAGAACGTATTAGGTACAGCTGGTTTAGTGACACTGATTTGTAACTGATTTGCAACTGATTTGCAACTGATTTACAACTGATTTACAATAGTAAATACGTTCCGAAATCAGTTACAAATCAGTTACAAATAAGTGTCACTAAAGCTATGTTCACGCAGCTGATTTCAGA
Source organism: Phyllomedusa bahiana (assembly GCA_025379985.1). Classification (NCBI taxonomy): domain Eukaryota; kingdom Metazoa; phylum Chordata; class Amphibia; order Anura; family Hylidae; genus Phyllomedusa; species Phyllomedusa bahiana. The sequence goes on along the minus strand of JAODAL010004397.1, from coordinate 47,093 downwards.
ACTGATTCACGTCGGATTTCCGATGTAAATACGTTCCGAAATCAGTTGCAAATCAGTTGCAAATAAGCTTCACTAAGTGTGACACGTATTTCACGATACGGCACAGAGATATGTACATGTATTGACTTTTGTTACAAGTTTACAAGTTGAGAGTTATTGTGAAAGTGTTGAATTGAAGCTTGGTCTGCGGTCTGAGCTTTGTTTCATTTAATGTGCCGCGCCTTATAATCCAGTGCGCCTTATATATGAACCAAGAAGACTTAACAGGCGCTCATTGATAATGAGCCTTATAATCCGGTGCGCCTTATAGTCCGAAAAATACGGTAAACAGTGAAAGGCAGGTGCACACTTGCTTTTTCAGTCTGGGGTGAGTGCACACAAGCATAGATTATGACTATACCTCATCACTGGTGGGATCTGGGGTTCCTGCATAATTGGCAATACCTGTTTATCCATTTCAAGATGTCTGTTTGTTATCAATGAATGGAATCATTCATTCTATACATGCTAAATCTGAAAACCCATCTAAGGTCAAATTTATGCTTCTGGAATCGCTTCTGATTTCACTCCAAAACTACACAACTCAGAACAGTACTGCAAAACCCCTTATTTACACATGATGGCCAAATTCTGCAGTTTAACATATATATCACAGATTTGTTGCAGAATTTTTCCACAGATTTAAACATATTATGCACCACTAGTGGCAAAAATCTGTGATGGAAAACTTTCTCTATATCCAAACACAGCACACAGCTATAGAATTGCTATACAGCTACATTGTGATGACCATTTTGAGGTTGACAACGCATAGCTCATGAAGGAAGTCAGGTGTGGTGAGCTGTCTTGTTGGGTATATAAGGTATGTGATAGGCTGTCTGAACACATATCCCTTGTTACTGTCATGCGCAAAAGAGTCATTTTATTGGAGGGATGATTATTGACTTACATGTCAAGGATGGCATTATTTCTGAAATTGTCTAGTTTGTGAATTGTCTGTGAGCTGTGGTGAGAGTGTATCATGAGTGGACAAATGGAGCCATTGCAAATAAACAATTTTCAGTCAAGGGTGAACGTTGGCTAAGAAGGTGCGCAAGGGTGAACTAACAAGCTACAGTGGAGCAGTTCAATATGACCCAGCGATCAGATGTTTGTCTAACACAACAGTTCAGCAAACCTCATTTGGAAATTTGCTGCTTTAGCCTTAGTCAATAAATCCAAGGCATACTGTAGTTCTAGTTAAAACAGGTGATTTAAACTGGCTAACAGTAGTCATGGGTCCCCATAACTGTTAGGACATGTCAACATCATACTCCCCCACTAGGGATACTTGTCTATCATAAGAGCAGCTTCTTCCAATGAAGGCAGCTGGTGTTAATGGACTCCTGGAGATAGACCACTGGGTAGCCACCCCTATATCTCCAGGTGCACTGATCTCAATTGCTTTAGCCTGCTAATTTGCAGTGTCCATGTTGGAGCCAAGAGCTTCAGTAACCTTTTCTTATGACAATAAAACACAGATAGTGACCAAGAGTACCAAGAAAGAATGGGGAAATGGCAAGGGCAATATGAGTCATCCAGGTTAAATGAGACTGGTGTGGTAGATGAAGAATGTGCCTCAAATCTTATTGCACTATACCCTCTTATAGACCAAAGACATAATGCACCCTGTGAGTTAGATGAGCACATGGCAGCGTGCCAATAGCTGTTTGCTCTCCCATAGTTTTCAACTGTTTCCATGTCCTGAGGAAGCAGATACAGTTCAGAGTGGCACTCAAAACTTGACAATGGCCAATCAAAAAAAAAAAGTCTGTGTAAATTAAAAAAAGTCTGTATAACAAACTGTCCAGGGTGAACCTGACCTAATACAGTTTATTGGATTGAATAGGATCAAGAGAATATCTTCTAAATGTGAGATTCTTCTTGCATGCACATGCAGTGTTGGACTGGCCCCACAAAGCAGCAAAGGATTCTCAAGAAGGTCCAAAATTCTAGAAGAGAAAAACCTCACTTGTTTTAACAACTAATCACTAGATATCCTATTAAATCCTGAATGTGCAAAGGTACCTAAACTTACAACAAGTATTTAAAAACTACCCTTCTCATGCCCACTATAGATACAGGACCTCAAAAATGTATCTGATGGGCCCTAATGCAGAGTGTAAAATAGTACCTCCACATAACATATGCCAGTTTTAATACTAGTTTCTTCTTTTGTGCCAAAGAGGTCTTTAAACATCAGAACCAGGGGGCTACTAAAACTGCTGCATCCGCTATAGCTATGCCCCTAACCCATTGGGTTCTGTCTTAATAGGTTAATAGGTTCATACAGATGCAACAAGATCATTTATTTAAAGATGTTTCTGTTTGTTGACAATATTAATAAAATATGAATTTATTAAAGATGCAAATGAAGGACGATTGTAATGTATGTGTCTAGCTTAATCCACGCTCTGTTGTAGGTCATGGGCAAAGTGCATCCCTTTCTCTGGTCTTCATGGGTATTCCTTTATTTCAAGGGTTAATTGTTGCATTATATTAGCACATTAATAATTAAGACCCGGAGCATTGTATTTACTAATCAGAACACTACAGGGTATTTTTATTTGAAATACGTATTTTAACAACAGAGACTTTTACTTATCTGGGGAATAAAGTTTACTCAGTGGGCACTGTGCTAAATAGTTAATTAGTGGGTCACTAAAGATAAATGTGTTGTCTACACTAATTGGCAGAAAATCTGCTTTCCATAATTACCCACTAATATTGTGGGTTAATTAGTACCAGAGGACTGACATGTTCAGACCATCAGAAAATGAAACAAAATTAAAATTGAGATGAGAACAAATAGTGTAAAAAGTCATTGTACTTTCAAGTGGTTTATATATTCAGTACCAGATGTACCTTTGGCCAGATTAGAATATTATTATATATTGTGAGTTCTAAAGCAGATGGACATTGGTGGACATAAGTACAGTAAATAGAATCTACAGACATTGCTTACCAGTTAACTGATTTTAGAAACATTTTTATTGTCACAATGCATCAAAATGTGTCTACAGCTGTTATGGATATCATATACAAACGCTATGTAGTCTGATCCTACCATTTTACTCCCTTCCATAAGTCACTCACTTCTAAGTAACATACATTTTGTAGGCTAACAAGAGGTATAGTAATGATGCTGGTGGACACCAAAAAAAACAAAAAAAACAGGAAAGTACACTACCAAACAAAAGCTAAAAGTCATCAAATAACTACATAAAGAATGTATCAATCAAAAACAAGAAAGACTCTGTGCTAGAGGATTCGGTAAACGGACAGCAGGTGAATGGTGACAGATACATGGTTGTTGGAGATTCCACATGTGAGTTCAATCCAGAAGTAAGACAATAAAGTGATAGCTGACCCTAAGGTCATGTTCACATGGCTTAAAATGGGCCGTATTTTGGTCCGTAATTACGCGGCGAAGTGCGCAAATTACGGGCTGAAAACGGCCCATTCATTACGGTAATCCACAGTTCTCATAGAGAACTATGGATTATGTCTCCTCTCCCTGCTCAGCGAATCCGCCGGGCGGGGAGATAAGTGACATGTGAATTACCAGCGGCGTATACGCGTCGCTGGTAATGCAAGTCAATGGGCCGGCGAAGTGCCGGCCCCCCGCTCACTCCCCCACACCCGCCCTCCCCCCGGCCACACGGCGTAATTGCGGGGCGTAATTACGTCCCGCAGTTAAGCCGTGTGAACATAGCCTAACGAACTGTCCTTGAACATTCCCTTAGGCCTAGCCCTGTCACGGTTCACGCCGTGGCCCCTGCTATGGCTCCTTCCACTCCTGAAGCCTCACCACCTGTGCTCCCTCCAGCTCCCTGCCATCCTGTGTGCACATGTGCTCCCTCTAGGGGCATGCGTGCGTCACTGCACCACATTTAAAGAGTCAGAGTACCTTAGCCCTGCCCAGTGACCTGTAACCTCTGGCTACATAAGGAGCCTCCTGCCTTTAATCTTTGTCAGTTCGTTGTTGTCTTCTCACAAGAGCTTAACCCCTTGGCTGCTGCATTGCTGCTGTTCTGCTATAGGTTCCTATACGTCTGTCAGTTCCTGTTGGACATTTGCCGCTGCACCAGCCTGCCTACCTGCTGTACATCTGCCGCTGCACCTGCTGGCCTATACCTGCTACCTACCTGGACTGGGCCCCATACCATTAACTATGCCATATTACTTAGGGGCCCCATGGTTGCCCCACTACAATAGCAGCAAGTAGAAATGCTAATGGGACAGCTGAAAGGAGCTGCCCTCTGGGAGATAAAGACCTGGTCTGAGAGAAAAACTGCAGAAGCAATATTTTACAAGTTACAGAATGAGTTTGAGGACTGATATCTGTCTGAATTGAAGATTTAGTTCTGTGAGAGGTGGCAAGGGCCTGGAGAGTCTTTGAGGGACTATACCTATTCCTTGCAAGAGGCCATGAGGGCTGTTACCCAGGCCGACTCTCAAGAGTAGGGCAATGCAGACTGTGCTCTCTGGGAATATTTCATTGAAAGGGCTTACTCTGAGCATGTCCTGAGTCAGCTTAGGATGTCAGCAGAGCAGCACCCCAATATGCCTTTCCAAGACTTTCTCAAAACAGCTATTCAAGTGCTGGACAGGGGCTAGTTCCTGGGGGTTTGTCTTGTCCCTGTTGTGTCCTCTATGCCTTCTCCTGTCTCTCTGTTTCCTTCTACAGTTCCTTTCCCAGTGGCCCAGGTGGTGCAGGGCACCACTACAGGAGCTGTCGCTCATCTGGAGGATCGTGTAGACTTGCTGACCAAGAGCCTAGAGACCCTCATCAAGAGGTTAGAGACTCTGACCAGCTGACCGTCACCTGCTGAGGCGTCTGAGGCACCTGCAAGAGCCCATCATGTAACTATTCTGCCATGCCTGGTGCAGGTTTGGGCACCAAGTGAACACGTGTTGCCAGTTAAACTACAGGCCCCTGGGGGCAAAAACCACCCCTCGGGATCGAGCACCACAGGTCTATCTCGAGAGCCATTGTGGGGTCTCCGATATGTCTCAACATGACCTCGAATAACTGTTTGGTTAAATGGGATGCCCCTGGAAGCTCTGATGGACACCGGCTCCCAAGTGACTACCATCCAACAAAATGTCCAAAAGCAACATTGGGAAGTTGCTGATTTGCTCCAGCCATCTGATCATGGTTATCTGTAGTCAACAGCTCGGGCCACCACATCCACCTGCTGGGCTACTGAGAGCCCATGGTCCAGATTGCAAATCTCCAATTACCTTGACAGAGAGTGATCGTGACCAACACTGATGACCCTTATCAACCACAGGTGATCTTGGAAAAGAACATCATGAAGAACTGCTTCAGTAAAATTTTTCAGTTACTGCACGAGTCCCTTGCCACTGCTCCACCATCCACAAAAAGGTAATTCAGACTGCTATGAAGACCCTCAGCACCCAACAGGGGTTTGCCAAATCCTCCGGGGACATCTGTCAGGTTCGTATTCTGGACAATCGTCTCGTAATCCTGCAACGTGGAATGGAAATGATCCAGTGGTGTTGCGCCCGGCCAGGCATTGGAGGGGAAGACTACCAGACCCTTCTAGAACTTATTGAGGTGTAAGTGCACCTGTTGGTGAAGGCCGCATGGAGTCTAGTTACTGTCTCCTCTGGACGTGTAACAGTACGCCTGATTAACCTCGGTGACTTTCCAGTTACACTCCCCAACATCTACACTGTGGCCAAGATTTTACAAGTGACCTTTGACCATCTATGAGACTGAAGCACCTACTTACTGGCAAGACAGCCAAGTCACTTGGGAAGCTGGTACAGAAGTTCCTGAACCCTGGTGGGCTCAGCTGGACAATAGAGAGCCCACTACTTTAGCGCAACAGAGAAAAAGAGTCTTGACAGTGGTACATTTGCCAGACTACTCTGTTAAAGCACACAATTCCTATTGGGGATCATCCTCCTATCAAGGAACAGCATGGACCTTTGCCTCCTACAGTCCATCAGTCAGTCAAGAAGCTCCTGAAAGAGATTAAAGATTCCCAAGTTATTAGAGACACTCAGAGTCCTTGGGCTGCACCTCTTGTGTTGGTAAGGAAGAAGGCCAGAAACATCTGGTTCTGTGTGGACAGCTAGCTAAATAGAGTGACCCACAAGAATGCATACCCACTTCCTCGTATACGCTTCTGACCCAGCCACCTATCCTGGCCTATCCAGATTATAGTATCCTGTTACAGTTGTACACAGACCCAAGAGCAAGGTAGTAACGAAAGAGTGATTGCCTATGCTAGTCGAGCTGTACGCGGAGGAGAGAAGAATGATCAGAACTATAGTTCTTTTAAATTGGAGCTCCTGTCACAGGTTTGGACTGTGACAGAAAAATTTAGGGATTACCTGGCAGCGACCCCCTTCACTGTGTATATGAGCACTGTCTGACTTGGGGCCTTAGAGCAACCGTGGGCATCCAGACTTGCGAACTATGGGTGACATGTCCTAACACGCCAAAGTCAGTTTTTTGTTCTATTTTGCGCCAAACCCACTTTTTATGCCATATTCTTGTTGTAAATGGACTGTCGTACACCAAAACTAGGCGCATTATACGCCGGGAACGTCACTTTGTAATGCGCCTAAATATGGTGCACTGTGCGCCTCCGTCACGAAATGCGACTATTGAGGTGCCTTACATATGTTATGCACCCCCTTTGGGCAATGAGGCTCAATAGACGGATACCATATACTACCAATAATATGCTATGTGCCAAGTGTTGAGCAATGAGCCCTTTTTTGATGCAATGCGCCCTTTTTTGATACAATGCCCCCTTTTTTTATACAATGCCCCTTTTTTGATGCAATGCGCCCTTTTTGATATGATGCCCCCTTTTTTGATACAATGCCCCCTTTTTTAATGCAATGCGCCCTTTTTTGATATAATGCCCCCCTTTTTAATACAATGCCCCCTTTTTTGATGCAATGCGCCCTTTTTTGATACGATGTGCAATTTTAGGCGCATTGAGTAAACTATGCAAGGTATATCTGACGCCAATTTTCAGAAAGTATCAGACTTTCAGGCGCACTTTACACTGATTTAATGCGCCTAAAACTGGCATAGATATGTCACTTTTCGGACATGTCTCCCTATGAGTTTACGGTAAAGTTCCGCTCCGCGGAGGTCAATACCAATGCTGATGCCTTGCCCCAGTTAACTACCAGAGAGGAGACCCAAGTCTGGATGGGGCTGCCTGGGAAGAGGTAGAGATGTCTGACTTCTACACGAGATTCTTCCACCAGGATGCAACATCAGTTCGTCTGAACCAAACCAGTTTGATTGGATGTCTACCTGTAACACCCTTCTTGAGAAAAGACCTTGGAAGACCCTGCAGGATGAGAGTAGGGTCTTGGGGGAGATTCAAGACTATCTGTAAGAGGGGAGAGTACCTGCCTGACTACACAAAGGTCATCCGGACCCGGAGTTGGTGAGGCTGTAGATGCAGAGGAAGTGTCTGTTTGTCCGGAAGGGTCTCCTACTCCGAACTACTATTGATCAAAGTTCATGTGAACATCTACATCAAGTGCTGATTCCCTGGTGGTGCACTCATGTGGTTCTGAAAGCATACCATGATCAGTCAGGACATTTCAGTATGTAGAAGATAGAGGTCACCATCCTGCGATGGTTCTACTGGATTGGCATGAGGGAAGATAATGAGAAGTGGTGTCGGGAATATTCCACTTGTACCAAAGTTAAGGGAGACAGACTTGATCAGCAAGCACTGTTATATCCCATCAAGAGGCAACAGCCGCTGGAACTTGTGGTCATGGATCACGTGAAGATTTCTGTGCACTTACCATCGTGGACCACATTAAATTCACTGTTGTAGTACCAGTAAAGGATTTGTCAGCTAAGACCACAGCTGAGATGCTCTGGAAGCAATTTATCCTGCCATTTAAATATCAGAAACAAATACTCACAGACTGTGGAGCTGCCTTTTAATCCCAGCTTATCCACGAGTTGTGCATACAAAACCAGTGCAGGAAGCTGAGGACCACCACTTACCACCCTCAAGGAAATGGACTCTGAGTGTATTAACCAGGTTCTTATAAACCTCCTACGAACTGCATCCAACTCTAAATGGGTCGACTGACCAAATTTTTTGCTGGAGCTCATTTACTTGTACAACAACACCGTACATTGTTCAACCTGATATACCCCTTATTTATTGATGTTCGTTTGGCAAGGACAACTACCATCTGATCTGGCCCTGAGAGTACAAGTGCCTGGAGGAGGCCCACCAGATCATTGCCTCTAGAATGGAAGAGGCCAGACGAAGTCAGGAAGCAGATTTTAACTTGCTTGCTCATGTTGAGCTTCTGGACATAGGCGATCGAGTCTGGTTGAGAAATGGCCATCAGATCAGTAAGCTGGATCCCAAGTGAAAGTTGGAATCTTGCACGGTGATTGAAATCCTGTACCTAGAACCAGGAATTTACAGAATCCAGAAAGATGGTTGCGAGTCACAGACAGTACACTGCAACAGGTTGAAATGCTGTATGAAGGACAAGTCTCCAGCTAATTTGGGTGCTCCTGAACTCTGCGAGTTGAAAGGAGAGATACCTTCACCTCTGGCTCCTCCCATTGATCTATTATCCTTACTGTTTGGACCTAGACTCACCTTTTCACTCCCAAGTATGCCCCTAAGTCCCTAACCTGATCCTGTCCAAGATATTGGAGGTGACTTGTTAACTGACCCAGGTATTGAGAAATAACCTGTATCAAGCCACCGCCTCTTTTAAGGAGGTCTGAAAAGTCAAACAAACCACCTACAAGCTATGTTCAATAACAGATGATGAGATATCAAAGAAATCTACTGGACACTCTGAATGCCAACAAAGAGGAGTATTGGCTATGCTTAAAATAAAATTCTTCTGTTGACCCACAGCGGGATGACCCCAAGTAAAAGTACTTCTGAAAAGTAAAGCAAGTGGTTGACCCTTGATTCCTTTTGGAAAATACATAGTCCATCATTTTTGTTCATGCCCTGTTGGCCATTACCCCTTTCCGTTTGGTAAAGTAATGTCAAACTTAAGTGCCCTGTCTGACCACATGTCAAGACGTAATCGCAGAGATATGTGCCTGGGTTACCTGAACTACTATACCTTCATCTTGTTTACAGTTACACCTTCAGCTATGTTGCTGGAGACTCCCCTCTTCATATGAACTGCAATGTATGCTGTTTGGGATGAACTACACAAGACTTGTTGTCGGGTAGCCCATGCAGCCTATAGCATGGACACTCCCTAGTTTCTCTTTTGTGTTCTCTTCATGATATGGACAGACCCGGTCTGCCCATGTTACCCTTTGTGGATCCCAATTACAAGAAAGTGATGGGTGACACCTGCACTGCGCAATTGCCCATTGTGCGCAGATGCCACGGTCTATGACACTTTCTTCTTTTAGGTTTGTGCACATGCCTGAAGAAGACCAGCGGTTACTGTCATGGACACAATTTTACTCATGTTTTTCTGCCCAAAGTTCTAATTACAGAGCCAAAATTGCCTGTTGTATAAAGTTTATATGTTTTTAACCTATGTTCTTCATGTATGTTATTAATGTGCCTTTATAATGTGCAATATTCTCCCCTGACTGATGTCATGCACCTGCCCCTGACAGAGGTATCATAGTGTAACATGATGAACGTGTAATGTGCATTTTAGGTATTGAAGAACATACCCTCCATGACCTATATATATGTGTGTCTAAAAGGATAAGGTTACGATGTGCCTTTTAGCAAAAGTAATCCAGAAGGTTAGGGTTAGGCCTGGCACCAGAGAAAAATTATATTGCTACTGACCTCGGCTGAACCTTGAAAATGGCTTCCCTATTTGCAAGTATGGGGACTTATGAGTGAGGACCATTTAAGAGGATTCACCATACACCTCAGTAGAAAATAAAAAAATATATATTAGTCAGGATCGTTTCAGGCAAGTGTCACTAGTGTTAGGGACAAACCGTTGTATTATTGCACCAACATTTTTTATTTCCTTATACTGGAGGAATCCTTAGAAGATCCTACCACTTAGGGCAAGAGCCTTAAATTCAGGAAAAAAAACACATATAGCATATTGTTTTTATTTTCCTAACCTGTACATATTATTTAATATTTTATTTGGTGCATTACGTATACTAAATCCTGATCCAGACCAGCATCCCCAACTCAACCGGTTACCGAGGATGGCTTTTTTTTAAGTAGGGGGATTTGTAATACCCCAGTACAGAGTATTGTTGTCTGTTGGGTTGAGTCAGGGATGCGTTATTACATGAAAAAACTTTGAGACTCTCGGTTCACATATTTTGATCAAAAGATGTTTAAGCTGCCCACGACATCAACCGTGATCCCCAAAATCGGGCAATTTTCTAATCCTATCTTTACCTCCGGCCCAGGCCTCCCGCTGGGTCCCCGCCCCATTATTCAGAGAGAAAAAATAAAAAACCCCCAACCTGCAAGTGCCCTTCTTATGACAGCCTGTGAGAGGGGGCGGGGACAGAAAACAAAAGGGAACACCCTTTTCCCTTTCCCCTATAGGTTAAAATCAATGTACACCGAGTAAACGTATTTTTCGCACACAAGGGAGCGTTCTTGCACATGAACATGTAGTCCTTTACTTTTTAATGATTTTTGTTTGGTTCTTTGGGAAAGTGTTGTGTTGGCCCCTCTGCCAGCAAGGGTTAAGCTTCTTGCCACCTCACACCAAGTGTTTCAACACCTAGCTCTTGATTGGACAAGGGAGTGGGGCGATCTTACACCAGATCTGGCAGTTGAAAGCAGTTAAAGGCAGGAAAGTTAGTTGGGCTCAGTCTAGGGAGAGAGTAGTGAGAATGGTGAGGGAGACTGGTATGAAGCTCAGCTGTTTGAGGTTAGCTTAGGAAGAAGAAAGCTGCCACCTCGTGTGACCATTACTGGGTCCACAGGAATTCTAGAGAGAGTTCTGTGGAGTACCACAGATTGCACAGGTTCTACCACAACCTGCAATAGGAGAATGAGGATAAAGCTGCCACCATACACTGGGTCACTTCAAGTCTGCTGCAAGGGGGTTACAGACCAACAGATACACCATATTGCTGCTGTGGTAAGGAGCCCCTGACCCCTCATCACACTGCTGAGCATTTCCATGTGTATTGGGAGAATTGCTTATAGGAACTGGGATTCTGTTATTTCACTGCTTAGAAGTTAATTATCTTCAGTAAAGATGAGCATTATTTTAACAACTACATTGCCTCCGTGTGCATCTGCGCAACTGCACCAACCACTACCAACTTGAGTATGTCCCGGCCAGGCCGTACTACTACGGCCTCCATACACCAGAGGGAGTAACCCTCTCCATTGGGTGCAGCACTGTAGTCCAGAGACACCTGTACAGTGACAACTATTCTCAAGCATCAACCACTTAGGCTCGTCTCCCCTTTTGCCATTCCCTGGGGCTCACTACACATATAGCATCCACTAGGGTTTACGCTTTTACATTAAATTTGTAGTTTCTAGCACTTAATGTAAACAAATTATCATTTTTTTTTGTGTGTCTATTACATGCCCTTAGGGATGTTCCTTTTACCCTTTAATTAAACCCATTTTGGTTCATATAATTAAACAAAACCCTTTTTAAAGTAAATTTTATAGGGGGATTTATTTTTTTCCCCCCACGAAAATTACATCAACTCCTTTCTACCCTTAATAAAATATCAGGGGGAAAACAACATTTTCAGTATTTTTAAAGGCAAAAAATTGAATATAACATCTACTCCAGCCTGAGAATTTTTTTCCACACAGGCAAAAAAATTGGGCCTGAAAAAACCAAACTCCCTTTGGGAACATTGAGGGAAAGCTCAGGGGACAGGGGCCACACCTTTATCTTTAGGGTTTGACAAAAATCTCATTTTTTTTAATCTGCAAAATTAAATTTTATTACAGTTTTTTCTATTTTTTATGGAAACTTTTAAAACTAAATGAAACCCTACAAAACCCCATTTTGCTGAATGGGTGCCCTGGAAGAACCCAAAGGCATATTTTTTCAGCTTTGGCTACACAACCCATAGCCAAACAACAGAGTAAACATAGTCAGCTTGCTCTGAAGGGGATAAACCGTTAGGTAAGCCGAGGAGGTCCACTGAATCACCCCCACTAGGGGAATGGAAACACCCCAAAAACACATAATCACACACAATTTTTTTTAAAACGAAAATTAATTTTTAAATTTAAACTTTAAAAAAAATTTGGTTTTGGTTTATTTCAAAAAACGAAAAGGGGCCAAATTTTTGAAAACTTCCCCAAGCAAAACCCGTAGCCCGAAAAAGGGGTTTTTCCCAAAGGATCTCTTTTCATCCCCTCCTGCATCCAGCTCTTCACTCTGTGTACTCAAAAAGGGGGAAAGTTTTTGATTTTTTTGAATTGCATATCAGTGACCCAGCGGATGACATCACTGGGCCCTTTTTTCCTTCTGTAGTAAAAGGGAAAGGTCTTTTTATGTAAAAGAATTGTAGAACTAAAGGGGGAAAAGTTTTTTTGCTTCAAAAGCAAAAAAGGGTCCAAATTTTCAAACCCCTCCCGGAATAAAAACCTGGGGGTTTTTTTTTTCTCTTTATAAATGCACATACCTCTTTGAGGTTTTTTTTTTTTATTTATTTTTTTTTTTTTTTCCCACTGTTTGACAAATTTTGGGGGAAGAAACAGAGATGGGTAGATTTGACGGGAAACCGGGGGTTTTTAAACAGTCATTAGCCCTGAGGGGAGAAGTGATGTCTGAGAAAGTGCACCCAGGACTGAGGACCCCCACCCCTTTTGGTCTTAACCCCGAAAAACAATGGATCACTAAAGGAAAAACCAAAAAAAAAAAACGGCAAAATTTTTAATAATAAGGAAAAAAATGGTGAAAATGTTTGTTTTTTTTTTCTTTTGCAAACTTCCCATGGCAATTTTACTTCATGGAAAAACCCCTTTAAGTTTCAGAACAAGGTTGGCAGTTTTGACAGCAGCTGTGTCCCTAACAAATCTCCTCAACCTTTCATAGCCCATTTTTCCTTTACAGCTTCTTTTTTTGGGCTGGGGCTCGGGCAGCAACTTTTAAGCAGCATATAAAACTCTTGTCCTTTCCCCCCACTTTTGCCACTTTTGCTCTGTTCAAATTTCCGCAGATGTCCCCTTCTTTTAACAGTAAAACGCCCTTTCAAAGTTTCAGGACCATAGTAATCCTGATGGCTGGGAACCTGACAGATTTTTTTTAATTCAAATGTATACATATAGAAACAGCAATTTCTGAGCTACACTTTTTTATTTAATACAAATATATATATAGTCATTTGTTTAGCAGTCTAAAACCATCACTTATGATGAACTGTGACAAATAATATATATGTACATATCTGAAGTTACAGTATATAAACCCCTTAGAATTTCAAGACTAAAATCCTGAGAAAAAAATTGGGCCCCCAGGGTTAACATCTAATTAAATTTCCCAAAAAAATTCCGAAAAACCCTTTTCTTTACTACATAAAATTTAAATTTCTTTAAATCTAGATGTGCAATATTTATAACACTTTAATTCTAGCTTTTCCTTTTAAAAAAAACCCCTTAGGGTATAAACCCGGGGGGAAGAAAATTTGACTTTTTTTTTACAAAGGGTTTTTTGGGTTTTTGGGGGACGGGCTTTGGCAGTCCTTGGCTAATGTAAGATAAAGTTTTAAATTGGGGGAGGCAATAAATTTGCACCCAAAAACAACAGAAATACTTTTTAAAAAAGTAAAACCCCCTTTTTCCCCTTAAAGGGGGCCCCATGTAAAGAAAATTGTCCCTTTTTCTAAGACTTTTTGTTTGCCCATAGGGATCCAATCAAGCTTCCCCCTTTTCCCCCTTTATATAGAAAACCCGAAAAAATTTAAAAGGGGCTCTTATTGGGTTTCTAAAGGGAAAAAAAAAAAAGAAAAGTCCCTTTGACCCTAGAAAAGTTTTCATACATTCCCCCCAAAATTTTTTAAAATTTTAACGCTAGAAATTAGAAGTGAAGTTTTATTAATATTTCATTTCTGGATGCTGAGTAATTAACTATGTAGTGAGGCAAAAGTTTGTAAGGAATTTTGTTATCAATAGATAACTCTGGTGAAGTAGCTGACTGGACAACTCTTTTGATTACAAAAAAAAAATATTTTCTTTTTAGGGAAAAATTTTTTTTTGAGCTAATATTTAAATTTGTAATTTGGGTTCTTTTGATCTTCCTTGAAGAACTCTTCAACCTTGTTTAAAAATTTGTTTGCCCCCTCCCAAAAAAATAATTAAATTTTGAAATTTTGGGTTAAAAAAAAAAAAAACCAAATTGCAAAATGGGTTCCCAAACAAGCCAGCTGCATGATTTACACTGTTGGGCTTTTTATTTAAGGCACATGTAACTTGGGTTTACCAAAAAAAACTGGCAATATGGGGTGATATGTACAACATGTTAAGTGGAAAAAAGGGTGCTAGAACTGCAACACAACCACATTGATAATAGAGAGTCCCCAAAAAATTTTTCAAAGGGGACATGGCGTATTTTTCATGCAAACAAAAAAACAATATCAGTTAACAAATCTTTGAAACACTAAAAAAACAGTCCCAAAAAGGAACATAAGAATTTTTGGGAAAAAGCCCTTTCTGCTAATATTTAAAACATGAAACCCCAAAAATTTTAGGTTTTTTTTGTTTTCATTTTTGATCAAACCTGTTAAATGCCCACCTACCGCGGGAAAAAGACCCCAAATTTTAGGGGGAACCTACGCTACAAGCTACCTTTTCAATGTCCCCGTCCAGGTCCCCACACTTCGAGTTTGGAAAAGGGTTTTTTCTATAAAAAACCATCTGATTAAAAAAAAACCCGTGCCCGGTGGGGGAATGCAAAAATCCCAAGCTGGGGACTACCAATTTTCCCCCCAATCAAACAGTCAAAATACAAAAACTGGTTTTGTCTTCTTTTACGTTTTTTAGTTTTTTCTAGAGTGCTTTTCTGGGTATTTTTATTAATTTTTGCAAAGCTTTTTGCAGCCACAAAAAAGTGTGCACCTATATGTTAATTCTTTAAAACAATGGCTAACCCAATTTTTTTATTATGGGGGAGTTCATGACATATGAAAAAGATGTTACCAAAATTTTTGGTGGTGATCTTTAAAGTGAAATTGGTTTCAAATTGAGTATGAAAAAATAAAATAATGAGGGGGATTCATAACAGCATAACATAAAGGAAGGGTGAAAAAAGAAAAAATCCCAATTTAGGAAATTTCAGAAAAAGATGGTTTCCCAAAATGTAGGGTTACAATGCAATTTCCCTGAAAGCTTTTTTGATGGATTTCCTTTAATGTCATTCCCCCTGTAATTTTTCTGGGTATCATGCTGTGCTTTCCACAATCCCAAACCCGGCTGTCAAAATTCCTTGGTTAGGGGAAGCCCCACTGAATTTATGTATTCTCCTTGACTTTTTTTTAAACTCCCCCAAATTTGGGTTACGGCAGAAACAATGCCCAAATGTTCTGCAATTTAACATAAGTTTAAACCGGGCATATAAAACCCAATGTCTCGTGCACGGGCCATAAACTTTTCCCGAAAAAAATTTTTAACCTCAAATCCCTTTCCCCTTTTAATGGCTTTCCTGACTGCCATTAACAACGGAAAAATAAACTTCTCTTTTCCACAACCCCAACCCTCATCCAAACCCTTTACCAACCAAAACTATCTCTTGAAAATTTTTCCCCTGACTTTTTAAAAAACTCCTAAGGGTTTCCCCACTTTCCCGTCATAAAATGTGGGTTATCTTTTTTTAAAAAAAAAAACTTCTCCCGTGCTCCACCTTTTTTTTTTTCCCTTTCCCCTTAAAATTTTTTATATTTTTATTATAATTACTTCTTTGTGTTCAAGGAAGTTTACCATCAAATTCTGGTCAATTTAACCAATTCTTTTAGGGCAAATTACATAACAATGAAAATATACATTTGTGTTCTATTTTTCAAAAATACTTCCACACTCCCTTGGGACTTTTTAAAATTTTTAAAGCCAAATTGGGTTTTTTTCATTTAACAATTTTGTCCAAATTTTATGACATATCAAATCAAATCTTTAAAAACAAACCTGCGGTCTCCTTGTGTTACGTTGTAGCAAATGATCATCCCATATTTTTTCCCATACTGGGTCTCCTTTCCCGTTTTTCCTTTGGGGGTCAGAGCATTTTGCCAAAAGACTTCCCTCCTTTTACACTCTTCCTGGGTTTTCCCATACAATTTTAGAAATAAAAAAATATTAAGCGTTCAAAACACACCCCTTTTTAAAATATTATAAAGAATAATTTTTTAAAAAACTTTACACATAATTGATATCGATGCGTCAGTAAAATTTCCCAAACTATTAAAAATGTAAATAAAATTTTTCCTGAAAACGCACACCGAAAAAAAAAATCCAAACAGCCAACTATTTTGGGGTTTTTTTTTAAACCCTTTTTACATCTTTAAAATTTTTTTTTTTTAAAAAAATGATTAAAAAAAAATCACATGAAACTTGAAAAAGGAAAACCCAAAAAAAACAACACTTTTAGCCCTAAAATATGCATTCCCCCCCCCCCCCCACTTAAATTCCCCTAAAGGGGAAACCCAAAAAATTAAATTTATCACGAAAACGCTCTGCAGTGCCCAAAAATTTAAAAAGTTGGAATTTTTTGTGTTTTTTTTTTTTTTTTTTAAAGAAATAAAACATATGAAACCCAACATCAGGGTGTTTAGTTTAAGGGGAGGGTAACTTCAAACCCCAAAAAACCCTTTAGCAAGATAACTTTTTTTACATTATTTTTCCCCATTCCAAATTTTGGGCTTATTTAAGCTGCCCAACTGTGAGGTTTCTGTTTTTTTTTTTGGAAATTATTTTTGTTTTAAAACATATGGTTTTTTTTTATATGGACTTAAATGCTGGGGTACCTCTTTGTTTTTTTTTGGTTTTTAAAATTTTATACATTCATCATTTATACCGGGGAGTGAACATTAAAAAACAAAAACCCCCGCAAAGATTGCACCCTTTCACCCCCACTTAAAAATTTTGATTTTGGTTTCCCGGGCCCCTTTTTATTTGGGAAAGTTTTTTTCAACATTAAAAAGGGAACATTGTGTCCCCTCATATATCTACCGGGAGGTAGAAAAAAAAAATAAAAAAGTTAAAAAGCCTTGGAAGATAGGAGGATAAAAAAAAGAGCCCAAAAAAAATTTTGATTTAGGGAGTGGGAAGGGGGTTTAAAAAAAACAAAATTTTTATTGACACATCCATATTGGGCCCCAAATAAAACTTTTTCATGTCATTAATTCTGAAAGTAATGTCCCTAAAAAAAGTTTAAATTACCTTTTTTTTCCCGGGGTTTTTTTGGGTTTTTAAGGGTTTTATTTAAAAAATTAAAATTTTATTCTCGGTTCTTTGGGTTTGAAAACAATTAAATACATATTAAAATTTTCTAAAAACCAATTTTCCAAAAGTAAAGGGGTCCCCGGCAGCACAGGGCGCAACTAACATGGGTTGGGGGGGTGACTTAAGCAAAAGGTTGGGGGGCCCGGGGGCTGTCAAAAGGATCTGGAGACAAGTTTCCCGCATCCCACACCTTTCTGGAGGGGGGCTTGGGGGGATCTAAAAGGGAACAAAGAGATCAAGGGGTTTCCCGAGATGATCAATTTTGGTTTGAGACGGGGAAATTAGGGGTCTAGAGTATACTTGGAAGTCCACCCTTGGGAAAAGGGGTTTTTTTTTGGAAATTTTCCCAAAAAAAAGCCTGGGAATGGAAATTCTTAATTTTTAAACCAAATTTTTCTGAGAAGGGGGCGTCCCCCAAGGATTATTTCCCCAAAATTTTCCACAAAAAAAATTTCCCCCGACCCCTAATTCCCGGCCATCCCCCACTTTTTGTTCTTTCCCGGGGAGTGGTTTTCAGGGTGGTTTTTTCCTTGTTTTTTCACCTGACACACTTACCATCCAATTTCCAAATTTTGATAAAGGGAAAAACATGACCCCAAATTTAAGAACCACAGAGTTTCAATTCTATACTTGGGCCCTGAAAAAAAAAAAATTAAAAACCTTTTATGTCAATTTTAAAATTTTTGGGTTTTCCAAAAGGGGCAGCGATCCATCCCTTTTGCCCCAACCCCATACACATAGGGGTTCCCTTTAACTTTTTTTGTGAAAAACCCCTAGGGGAAACTCCTGAATTTTTTTTGGGGTGAGACCCCCACTAAAATTTTTTGGGCCCCCACCATGCACCTTCGAAACCAAGGGTTTACTTTTTTCACATTTAAAGGGTTTTTTGCTTCCCCCATTTTCCACTTATTAAATTTTCAATTTTGCCTTTTTTCCCCCTAAAAATCCCCTTTTCACCACAGCAAAATTTAGCAATTCGCAAAAACCCTACAGTTTCAAAAAAAGCTGGGCCCCCCTTGGCCCAAAGCCAAAATCAACCCTTTTGGCAACTCTATTTTTTCTATCCAAACCCTTTTATAACCCCCCAAAAGGGCCCTTTTAAAACCATTAAATTTCCCTTTATGGGGCTACCGCTGTCTGGTCAAAAGTAAAGGGAAAATTTTTCATATTAAAGTGAAATTAACGGTTTAAAAAATGTGTCTACTTTTCACAGTAAAAACACTTATTAAACAAAAATTTGTTTTTTTGTGGGTTTCACATTTCCCAAAATTCCAAACATTTTTTTATTTCATCAAAAGAGCTCTATGGGACTTATTTTTTGGGAGACGACCTGTAGTTTTCATTGATATTGTTTTGGGGGAAAGGGGCAAGGGGGTTTTATTGCTATTAATTCCCTTTTTGGGAGGGGAAAAAAAACAAAAAACCCCAAAAGGGGTTTTTTTCCCCGGGTTTAAGGTTTTAAAATGGGATCCTCCAAAATGGGGAAATTTAATTCAAATTTTCTAAATATATGGATTAAAAAAAAATTTTCAGGCCTTAGGGGTGAGCTAACAGCTGACTTACCTGCCCTTTTTACCCCTTTTAAAAGCTTCTAAATTTGATACGACCCCGACAAGACTGGGTTTGGGCCGGGGGCTTGCCCCAATAGAAAAACTTCTTAACGATTAAAGGACGAAAAGCTTTCTAAAAATACCCGTTAAAAAATATGTTTTCTTTTTGTATACAAATCCACAAGGGTTTTAGTGTGGGTTTTCTGAGAAAAATCCCGCTTTTAAACTGATTTACAGAGAACATGGGAAAAAGGCTTCCCAAAAAACTCCCCCGTTTGGGGGGAAAAAGGGTTTTATGTCTTTGGGATACGGAATCCAATAGTTGTAGTTTTTTGAAAATTTAGGGTTTTTTAACAATTTTTACAAAGGGTCCCTTTATGCAAGGCCTTCTGTAAAACGGTTTGGGCCTGGGCTTGTCTTTTTCCGCTTCTCCTTTTGCTCACGTGGGGTTTTTTACAATTGCTTTCTTAAAAAAATTTAAAGGGACGCCTGGCAAAAACCCCTTTTAAAGGGGAAAATTTAAGAATAATAATTTCTTAGTAAAGACCAAAAAATTACATTCCCAAAAATTTGGCCAAATTTTTCACTTGGGGATAATTCCCCCCGGGGGCATGTTTAGACACTTTTGGGCTACCTTTTAAACCATCTATTTTTGAAAATTTGTTTTTTTACCCCATAATTGGGGCCCAAAACTTAAGCTTTTTTGGCTCCTGACTAAAAATAATGGAAAAGTGAAAAAAGCAAAGTGGGAAACCCGGGATTGTAGCAAAAATTTCGGCCAGAATTCTAAAATTTTCAACTGGGGCCCCCTAAATGGGGGCCCTTTGTTTCTACCCAACATTTTGAAAAAAAAATTTTCTCAATTAAATTTTAAAACGTTTCAAAATACCACAAAATTTTTCCAAATGCAAAAAAAACAAATTTTCATGGGAAAAACAGAAACCCCTTAAAGTGCTATGTTGATTTAAAAAAAAAGAAAAATATGGGCCTTGGAAAGAGACAAAGGGGTGGGCCCTTAAGGGGTTTTTTAGTTTTTACAGAAACTTTTTCAATAAAAAAACAATGTCCAAAATTATAAACCCAAAATTTTTAAATTTTATAACCAAATTTTTAAAAAAAATTGGGGGAAATAAATATAAAAAGGGGTATAAAAACTTAAAAGGGGTTGTTTTTCCCTACAGGGGTTTTAAGATCTATGAATTTAAATTAAAAGTAACAAATTTCTTTTTCCTTGGGGCAGACTCCTCCATACAAGCATGGCTCCTGAAACTGCAACCCGGGGGTTTTAAACTTTATCTACAAACAAAACCTTTAATTAGTTGGGTGTTTTTTTTTAAAATAAAAACAAGCTTTTTTACTGCCTTTCCGCACAGAGCGCAAGACCTGAGGGAACGAAACACCAGGAAAAAAAAGGAATAAAATTTACTTGAAACATCTTTAAAAAAAAATAAGATGTCAGGAAAACAAATATTTTGGGGAAAAAGCTTCAATTTTGTTTTTCCCAAAAATTTTTAAAGCTATTTCCTTTTTAAGAAAAACCCCTTTTTAAAAAGCAAGCCCCCTTTCAAATTTAATTAACTTTAAAAAAAGTTGGGAAAAAGGTAAAAAAGACAAATTTCTAAAAAGCCTTGGTGTTTCTTAAATTTTGCTTCATTTTAGAGTTAGAGCAGATCTTATCTCCTGCTTGTTTTAAGAAAGTTTTCTAGATTTCTGACCACCTCTCTCTGCTTTAGTAGCCCTGGCCAAGCTGGTGATATCACTCCCTGGTGTGTCTTATCAGCAGCACAGATTCTTATCTTTCTTAATGACAAACTTTAACCCTTTGAAGATAATAACGGGGCAGCTAAATCATCATTGTCCACTGTCCACTGTGCACAAAACTGCACTGCTTCTCATGTCAGGAAGTGGAGAACCATTATAGAAAAAAGCATGTCACTAAAATGGACATTGTCAAAATGGCCAAAATCCATTCTGGTAGGTCTACAACGACCTTCTAAGCCATCCTGCATATTCTGCCTTGAAAATAGGGTGCAGGAATGAGCTTTAAATGAGCTTCCTTAACCCCTTAACTCCCAGGCCTGAAAAGTAGTTAATGACCAGAAAGTTTTTTTAGTTTTTGCCTCCTTGCGTTTCAACAGTTGTAACTTTTTTATTTTTTCAATGACGCAGTTGGATGAGGCCTCGTTTTAGTCGAGAGAAGTTTTACTTTAAGGGAGAATAGTTTAAGTTCACTTATAAATAATTGCAGAATTTAAAAAAAAAATATTTACATTTTTTTTATAGTTTTTTTTATATATTTTTTAAACCGTTCACATTTCACACTTAATAACTTATTAGAGTCATTCTACAGGTTATTACGGTCATGTGGATACCAAATATGTGTAGGTTTTTTTATGTGTGTAATTTATGTACAATTATTTTTTATTAAATATTTATTTTTATTTTATTCTTTATTTTTTTTTACACTTTTTCAGTTTTTTTCACTTTTTTTTAATACCATAAATGATAACTGTTTTACATTTTTTAATTTTTTTTTTTTTTACACTTAGTAATGTATTAGCATATTCATATATGCTGATACATTACAATCTGTGTCAGTCTGACACAGGCAGTGATTAGGACAACACACAGTGTGTCCTAGTCACTGGCTTGTTACACAGACAGCTCTGGGGCCACTCTAGGTCCCCGGGGCTGACTGTGCAGCCGTTCCCCGAGCTCTCTCGGGTCACCGGGTGTTCCGATCACCCGGCAGAACAAGGGAACCCTTTGATTGCGCTGCGGTAACGCACTGCCGCAATCAAAGAGTTAAAGCACCGGGGTGCGGAGGTTTTCTCTGCACCCCGGTGCTCGCAGGACATGCTCTGGGATCGGGACTGTGTAGTACAGCCCCGATCCCAGCGTAGTTGCAGTGCCTGGGCGCCGCAAACCCCTAATTATGCAGCAACGCAAAGACGTCGCTGTAGACGAACAACCCGCACCGGCTGACGCAAAAAGACGGTGCGCGGTCGTTAAGAAGTTAATTTTGCTGAAGATATCTAGATCCCTCTCAACAATGCCAGTCACGATGCGTGCTGGGGTCCCCGCTCTGGACCGCGAGCACATTTGTGATTGAACTTCCCGGCCGCCTGCTAGCAGTTACATACCTCCACCCACTCCTGCTCCTCTTCTCTCTGCTGTTTGTGGCTGGCACACATGTACTCATTCCCTAGGGTGAGAGCACCAGCTCTTTAAGTTCTGACCTCCAATGGCTGGCCGCCTGCCCATTTATTAGGACTCCTCCTTCTGCAACCTGGCCCAGATCGTTGGTGTTGCCTGATGTTCATGTGCTAGAGTTTGCTTCGCTACCTGAGTTGTTTGACCTTCTGCTACAAACTTTGACTACGCTTTGCCTGCTGCCTGGTCTGACCTCCCTGCCTGTGATCTGGATTACGCCTTTGCCTGCTCCCTGTGTACCACGCTTGGCACTGCAGCTGTCACTGCGAGCGATCACATCAGGGATAGTAATCTGGGAGTCCCCCGCGGTCAAGTTCATCCCATCTTGCAGCAGGCTCTGGTGCATACCAGAAACCTCTTTAGACTCCACTCTTTGGCATAGTCACTGTCACCTCTCGCGGTGACCTAGCAGGCCCACACCTGCATCCGTGACAATGACCCAAACTAGGAAAAACAATTTAAGAATTTCTTCAAATGAGCGAGCAATAAAATGTTCTAGTTCGATTAGAACCTGAACTTTATTGTGTTCGGTTCGAGGTTCTATTCAAACTAGAACTCAAACTCGAACCCCATTAAAGTCAAGGTTTTTAGTAATCCCCATTTATCTCAATAGTAAATTTTCCACTAGGCTGCAGTAGAAGCCAGGTCTGTAGCTATAGCAATCAGTACTGGCAGCCTATCAGGAGAGATTGAACAGGTCTGTAGCTATAGCGACCTGAGGAGCTGATACAGCCCATACCAGAGAGGATATCTCAGAATAGGTAGGCCACTGTTAATGGGCACATATTGCAAAGTGACTTGTTCTTGCAAGATCTTTAACATAAAAAGCAATCCTTGTAGTGAGACAACCCCTTTAATGAAAAAAATTTGGCTCTAAGAGTGAGAAAAAAATTGAGAGGCTAAAAAACTTCATTCCTTTAGATGGCTAACTAAAAAGATGAGGGCAGCTTGCAAGCAGGGGCGTAGCTATAGGAGGTGCACGGGTAGCATCTGATATTGGGCCCTGCATCCTGAGGGGGCCACAAAGCCCCTTTGACACATAGGAGATTTGGTGTGTTAAACAATTACTGAACCCCCAAAACTGCAAAAACTGAACTTTTGGGCACTGAGTATGATTTAGCAAATCCATGCATTCTGTATAATATATATCCATATATATGAGAGAGGCATTATGTGAGCCTGCAAATGTCAACAAATAACAGCTTCTGGGTGCGGGAAAGATGTAGCCAGCAATACCAAACTCCCTAACTACTGATGTCTAATGAGAGGAAAATTCTATCCAACTAACTAAGAGCAGTCTGTACAGTACAGACTGAGTGAGCTGAAAATGGCGTTCACAAGGCAATACAGTGAAATATATATATATATATATATATATAACATGGTCATATGATTTTAGCAGCCAATGAGAGCCCTACACCTCAGCGATGACGTTTTTGACAATTCTCACTGATTTAATGGCCGGCAAAAGTGCAGAAAGCCGCTGAAAGCGAAACTGAAAATGGCGTGTCGAACTAGATCTTTACTCGATTAAACAGTAAAATGTTTGGTTCGGTTTGAGCTCTAAAAATTCGAGAAGTTCTAACTTTTCTAGAATGGTTCGACCAACACTATTCAAGGAATATAGATCTGTATATGCTCATGTGACATTACAGACTTACACCATGGACAATCCAAAAATCAAGAATCGGTCAGCACATCCAAAACAAGTGCGTGCTGGTGTAGCAGCATGGCAATGCAAACATGACACAATATCAGCAGCCGTCTAAAAATGCCAACAAAAAACAGTCAAAGGTAATATAGGAATTTTTTCAAAATGCATTTCTGCTACTGTGGCACACATGCAAATTTGAGGTTCAGTTTTGATTTTTGGATTGTTTGCATGGAGTTGTGACTAGCGTTTATTTTGGTCGTGCATTCCGCAAATCCACACAGGCTGTTTTTAATCAGAGCAGAATGTAGCTGGGATCATCTCTCCATGAAAAGATGGAGGACGGAACAGATATCGAGTGACGTAAAATGTCAGAGTAGGTTCCCATCTGTAAAGAGGTCACCTTGTCGCGGTGGATGAGCTCTCGCAGTTTTGATAAAAAATATGTGCTAAGAACCTCAAATTTTCATATATCCTAAAGTAGCAGGAATGCATTTTTTAAAAAAAAATCCTACATTCCCTTTGACTGTTTTTTTGGGCGACTATAAAGTGCTGCTGATATTTTGTTCTGTTTACTGGTTGTTATCCAACTTTCCCAGACACACATACTGTAACTAACAAACTGCTTAGTGGAACTGAAATTCAGCAATCAATATTCAGAATTCTTGATTTAATTTTAAGTTTTTACTAATTTTGCATTAGTTCTAGTAATACAAACCTCCCCTAACCCCATACAGGCACAGTAGGTGTATGGCTATGAGGATAATATCCCTAATATCCCACTCAAACAGGTTATCCCATCTTATACATTTTATTGCCTTTGATGTCCATCAATAATACATTTGTGAAGTGGGCGACTCCTGGCAGCAATGGATCAGCTGATTGAGGGTGCCGCGGCACTTGTACCAGCACTGTAGCCTCTCCTATATTTACATATGCTGGTAGGTGTAATTAGTGTATGTTTAGCTCATAACCTGATTTTTTTCTTCTTCAAAGCAATTCTTACATTGCCAATGGAAACATATTGCAGCGGTCCTATGTTATTGGTTGCACCAGGCGACAACACCACTTTTGTCAGGGAGTTTATTTGCTATTCTCATCTTTCATTAGGTTACGGCTCTACTCACAATAGTATTACGGTTTCAGATAGAGTGGAAACTACTACTACAATGCCAGAGAAGTTAAACAATGGACACTAATGGCAAATGTTAAGTCCACTGGGGTCTGTCAGCATGTCCAAAATGTCTATATATTCACTAATTGTGCAGACTGTGGTATCAGCTTCTCCATACCAAAACATTCATTTACAAGAGTCAGGCCAGGGAGGCTTTATTTTCCTAGTACTATTGCAACCCATTCAGCTGCACAGGGGCTCTATATAGCAGGTAGGTAGATTCCCCACATAGATAAACCTCCCATTTTATAGGTAGGTAGCCCTCCATTTGGTAGGTAGGTCCACACTTAATATTGATGCACCATCATATCTTGTGATGCCATTGGCCTGCTGCACTGGGATACTGATGTCCTTGGCTGCTCCAAATCTCCTATAAGTCATAGGACTGAATCAGCCTGAGACCTACAAGAGTAAGTGGTAGCTTATGATTATGTTTGCCACCTTTTCCACCAATAAATACCAACCAATGTCAAAAGGGGGCATCATTTTTTTATTTGTTGTGGGGCTGCTTAACACAGAGTGTGATTTGACACTTGGAGCTGGGAATCAATTAGGGCCTCATGTATGAAAACAATTTAGGTCTAAGACTTTCTTTGTTACCCATAGCAACTAATCAGAGCGCCCCTTTCATTTCATATAGTGCTTTGAAAAAATGAAACGGGAGTTTTGATAGGTTGCTATGGGCAACAAGAAAAGTCTTACACCCAGACAGTTTTCGTATATAACACCCTTGTTCTTTTGTCCCAACTGTTTGCAGTCACTTATACTGGAGGCTTTATTTTACATTAGCATAGTGCAAGTCAATGAAGCAGGAGCAGATGGTGATATCCTTCATCATTTGTATATACACTCATACTTGGAAGCCACAGGAGCTGGTGAAACACAAGAGATGTAAGGGGTCATTTCCCCTCCCCCCCCCCCTTTCTTTTTACC
The DNA here is from genome assembly GCA_025379985.1 of Phyllomedusa bahiana. Lineage (NCBI taxonomy): Eukaryota > Metazoa > Chordata > Amphibia > Anura > Hylidae > Phyllomedusa > Phyllomedusa bahiana. The sequence continues at coordinate 21,110 of JAODAL010004397.1, read as the reverse complement.
ACAGTGGTAGCACAACAGTGCAGAATGTGTATGTGGCTGTTTACAGAAAGGGAAAGCTCAAGGGTGAGATCACACTGGAGCTGAACTAAGGGATGGGAAGCATAAGTTGAAATTATTGACAGCTGTAATATTAAATGTCAGGAAATTATTTCGTAGGACAATGCTAAAGAGATCACTTAAGATGGGTTCACCTGAGAACACTGACAGTACAGAGGAAATATCTGAAGTGGAACCTTTTTCCAATAGGAGACGAACTGCACAGAGGAAACAAAAATGCTAAATCATGTGTGCTACTCTCTGTGGAGCCCCTTTATTTAAGCCCATTGTGTGTTCTTGGCTGCTGAATCTAATCCTCTAATATATGCTTGTTTCTGCTGAGACAAATTGAGAGAAATATATTAAGACTGGTGCTAGATATGCCTGTATTAATATAAGTGCAAAGCAGATGCGTCACATAAGCATCCCCTAGACTTCTCCCATGCTTGCCCCATACTCTGGAACTCATTACCCAACACATCAGACTCTCCTCCACTTTCGCTAGCCTCAAAAGGAACCTGAAAACCCATCTCTCCAGGATAGCCTACAACCAACAATAACCCTACTGACCCTATACCACCCCACAAACATGTCTGCCCTTCGCCTCTTGTCTCTTTCCTCCTTCCTTGTAGATTGCAAGCTTTTACGGGAAGGGTCCTCTCTTCCTCTGTACCAGTTGTTAGTAATTTATCATTGACATTGTACTTTCTCTGCCACTTTATGTATTTAAACCCCTTTGAATGTAAAGCACCCTTGAATTAATGGCGCTTAAAAGTAAACAACAATATTAACCCCTTAAGCCGAACAACGGTTGTAACTTTTTTATTTTTTCAATGACACAGTTGTATGAGGCCTCGTTTTATTTGAGACAAGTTGTACTTTATGGGGGAATAATTTAAATTCGCTTATAAATAATTGCAGAATTTTTATTTTTTATTTTTGGGTTTTTTTTTACATTTTTTTTTACACCATTCACATTTCACACTTAATAGTTTGTTAGACTAATCATACAGGTTATTATGGTCGTGTGGATACTTACTATGTGTAGGTTTTTTTTGTGTGTAATGTATGCACAATTATTTTTTATTAAATATTTTTATTTTATTATTTATTTTTTATTTTTTTTTTACACTTTTTCTGTTTCTTTTTTTTACTTTTTTTTAAATCTCCTGAAGGGAGAACTGTGTTACAATTTTTTTTTATTTCTTTTTTAACACTTATTCATATATGCTAATACATTCTAATCTGTGTCACTTTGACAGGCAGTGATCAGGACACCACACAGTGTGTCCTAGTCACTGGCTTCATACACAGACAGCTCTGAGGCCACTCTAGGACCCCAGGGCTGACTGTGCAGTCGTTCCCCGACCTCAGTCGGGTCACCGGGTGTTCCGATCACCCGACAGAGCAGGGGAACCCTTTGATTGCGCTGCGGTAACACACCGCCGCAATCAAAGGGTTAAAGCACCAGGTTGCTGAGGTTTCCTCCACTCCCTGGTGCTTGCAGGAGATGCTCTGGGATCAGGGCTGTGTAGTACAGCCCCGACCTCAGCTCGGCTGCGGCGCCCAGGCGCCGCAAACTCCGGTGTCTACAGCGACGTCTAAAGACGTCGCTGCAGATGAACGACCCGCACCAGCCGACGTCTAAAGTCGGCGGGCGGTCGTTAAGGACTTAATGATAACAACATACTTCCCAAGTGTCCATATTTTGAAGGGATAATCCTTATTTTTAACCCTTCTCCCTCTTAGCTCTTTAAAAGTCCTTCTTTTTCTTCTGGGAACTAGATTTGCGTCAATAAACTGACTATCTTACTTTAAAAAGTATCCGATTGCTTCCTAGCTGTATATTAGATAGCAACTTACTTAATATTTCATCATTGGATATAATGCGATCCTGAAAATGTTGGCATGCAAGGGTTTGGCCATGGTTAGAGGTGTGTCCTGGTGTGATGTCATGTTTTTTGGCGTTGTTAGAGGCATGGCCTGATGTGTCCCTCTTTGCGATTTCTAAAAGTTGGGAGGTATGTAACAATAATACAATAAATTCAGGCTTAGTAACTTGACGCATCTTTAAGTGTCCGTATACTTGTCTAAAAAAAATCTACACAACCTGAAGTAGATTTCTGGCTTAATTTTAATCTACTTTCTGGCATTAAGTTTAGTAAATTTGTTAGGCTTTGAGGTCCCTGCTCCTTTTCACTAAGCACCACTCACTTTTTTTAAAATAAGGGCTGAGCTCGGCTTAAAATAACTAAAATGTCATACATTTTTGAGCAAATTCCATTAGAATACTGCTGTAAATCACTTAAAGGGGTGTTTCCACTAAGCCACTTCCTACTAACATGTTGGCTCATGTCTAGCCAACAAAATGAGGAGATCATACCTGCGCAGCTCTCCTCCCATGTGGGACTTTCGTATATAACTGAGCAGACTCTCTCTGCTATATTCGGAACTCCCATAGAAATGAATAGGGAGGAAAGCCATGAGCACCACTCTCTTCATTTTGTTACTCGGTGGTCTTGAAGCTAGCTATAAGCTTAACTGTTAGCAGAAAGGGGCTTGTGGGAACAATCCTTTTATACATTTCCCCCAACAGTGATGGAAATAATTATTTGATCTCTTTCTGATTGTGTAAGTTTGCCCACCGACAAAGACATAAACAGACTATTATTTTAAGGGTAGGTTAATTTTAACATTGAGACAGAGAATATCGAAAATAAAATCCAGAAAATCACATTGTATAAGTCACTCTTCTTTACATCATTGCATTAGATAATTGAGATTTCTGGGCTTTCGTCTATGAACAGATTTCTTAAAGGGAATTTATCATCTCAGCCATTTATGGCATATTGATAGGACATTCTATAAACGTGACATAAGCACAAGTCCCACCTCTGGAACCTGCACCTATTTCAGGAACAAGCTCTGAAACTCCTGGCTCAGAATGGAGAAGTGGTCGCACTTGTGCAGTTACTCTCCATTCATTTAAATCGGAGTTCTGAGTACAGCAGAATGCAACCACCACTATAGCTACAGAAATTCAGTTGGTTTGACTTTGTCTGGACTTTGGGTTATTGTAACACCTTGATTCTTTTCTTTTGTAACCATTCGGCTGTAGACTTGTAGATAGAGGTGTGCATGTTGCAGAGCTGAGGACTATGCTACAAGACGGGAAAAGTGGATATATAGTAAATCCATGGTCCTGGAGGGAATCTTTTGCCAGCCCACTAGCAAGTCTAGAATTAGTGTTCACTAATTAGACTTAACTGTGTATTGTGTCAACATGACTAACATGCTAATAATTAGCTTCTCTGCACCCTTTACTTCTAGCAGGTTGCAAGGAGAGGCTCAATACTGAACACGGGACCAGTTACCTCTCCGGATATGTGAGTATCAGTGTGAGCTGGACGGGATATTCATGGAGAAGGACCATAATAAGGACCATGCATGTCAGAGAGCCATACAAAATACAGACATTGCCTAGCCCTGCTTCTTCTGTAGCCATCTTGATTGCCAAGGGGTCTTTAAAAAGGGACATGGCTTAGTGTGCAACGCCGTGCTCCAAACTTTTGCTGTAACTAGAGCCATAAGATAAGCCAAGTACTAGAAGGGTTAAAATTAGACTAGACAGCGCTAACATGCGGCAGATTTATGAACAATATGATAAATATTGCACATTGAAAGACTATTTAGTCTAACTTTACACTAAGTCTTAGGCAGTATTGATAAATCTGCCCTAATGTTACTAAAAAATTACCTGAAATAAATGTTGCCAACATAAGTTCAATACCACCAATGACTTCCAGTTTACCAGCTGGGTGGCAATCCTAGACAGGTAGCCGATGTTCTACCACAGTTTTCAGCTTTATTCACTTCCTCAGGATGCAAATATAGTCAAAAGCGACACTCGCCCAGGGAAGTAGTAAGTGGTACTCTTTAATCATTTAGGGCAGAATACATATAGTGACAAATTCCCTTTAACACTGGCCCAGGGTGGATCTATAGCGCCAACGCCATCCTTTCTATAAGAAGATTTCCTGTTATATTTCTAAACTATGTCCCATAAAGGGTATGTGTGTTAAATCTCGGCTTATTCCCCAATATATTTAGAGTTAACACTTACCCCAACCCACCAGTACATCTGGAAGATTCAGCCACAGATACCATACAGCTTATGCTAACGTTGGACATCTGATATGGGACTGGTCATTTGCCCAATGATTTTGAATGCTCTCAGATATACTTAAGGCATTATTTATGTACCAACATTTTTTTGTTTTAGAATTCTTAATGATAAATTTTTGTCTCATTAGTTTACAAGTCTTTTTCTTGGATAAGAAAGCTGCAGCAATGTGATGAATTACAGAACGTCCACTCTCTCTAGCTTATTGGAAACCCTTGGGGAAAAATGAACTTCCATGTGAAAACACTAAGGGCATTTACCATGTGCCAGAATTATGGGCTATATAAACAAATGTACATTAGAGATTGTATATGAGTTTTAGATGTTTTTGATGCTTCAATAGGCACTTTACAAGTATATATAGAAAAGATGGCTTGAGTAAGTGGAGTCCTAAAATACACCAGATTTATTAATAGCATGTGCCACAGTTAGTGGTCTACAGTAAGCTTTGGAGATTTGGAGTGAATAGGAGAGTCATGGGTCTAACTTGATTTGCAAGATGTACCATGGTGATTAATTTAGATCACATTTTCTACCTGTTTCCGCATGTTTTTTGATGGGATTATCTTCAGAAATTTTTAGAAGTATGGTGTAAATGGTGCAACTCACCTCTGGCTTGGATTTACTAGTTCTGCACTATCCACAATTTAATTCCAATATAATAACCATACTAAGCAGCCATGATTTCACTGATGTTTGTATCTTTTTGACATTTACTGTCCTAATATATGTTGCTGATGCAATATCATGATTTCTCTCCTTTTATCTCCATGTGCAACATCATCATGTGAGTAGTAACTGCTATATTAGATGTTGTAGGGAACATACACTTGGTTTTATTGCAATAGGATAGGATAACTTTATTGTATATTTACAGTATATATTTCTTCAGTTATGGGTTGGCTATCCTATATGCTTCCTATATAATAAAATATCTTCAGATTGAAGTGCTTATAATCAATGCTTAGTAAGCAGGAATTTAAGTGTAACTTCACTCGGCGTACACTTTGCACCAGCATATGGGGAATTTATGATTCAGCAGTTTATCTTTTTGAGTACTATTATGCTATAGCTGTCATTTAGAAACACTTTCTGAAATTTTTCTTTCTCCTTATATTGAAATTAGAAATTGTGTCCCATGTTATTATTAAATCGGACATATCCAAGACTGACAAAAAATGACAAATACCTAATAAGTAATGCAGTATACAGAACAAAAGTGATGGGCTCCTTTCGCACAAGTTTCATCACTAGGGCCTGTGTTCTACCAGTGTAGGCTTATAAGATTTACTATAAGGAGCCATCTCTTCTCATGCATATATAAGTACTAGGTTGTGGTGTGTGGGAATATTTTAAAATATTTTCTGAACATTAAGGCTATGTTCACACGGTGTATTTGCAGGGCGTAAATACGCCCCGCAATTACGCCGTGTGGACGGGGGCGGGGCGGGAGTGGGGGGCCGGCACCTCGCTGGCCCATAGACTTTCATTACCAGCGGCGCATATACGCCGCTGGTAATTCACATGTCACTTATCCCCCCCCCCCCCCCACCCCCGGCGTATTCGCCGAGCAGGGAGAGGAGACATAATCCATAGTTCTCTATGAGAACTGTGAATTACTGTAATGACTAGGACGTTTTCAAGCCGTAATTTGTGCATTCCGGCGCGTAATTACGGACTGAAATACGTCCAATTTTAAGCCGTGTGAACATAGCCTAAGAGCAATTATTTAAATTCCAAATGAAAATATTTACAATCCAATCAAAAAACTGTAGAGACAAAGGAAAATTTTATTCCTGGTCACTGCCATGCAAACAGATTTTAGGGAAGACCAGTACTATTTGCGGCAGCCTGAATTTTGTGATTGGGCCAATCACATATGAAACCATGATGCTTATCATGTTGCTCCAAATGGCACTGGTACTCTGCAGGCAATCATGAAATTATTGTTAGATAAGTTCTTGTCATAACGGGAGGCGGATTCTCAGGGTCATCACAAGCAATGGTGTAAGCCATGTAAGGGAGCAGAGTGTAAGTAGCCTCCCGTTTTCACCAGAGCCCGCCACAAGGCAAGTTGGACTTCTACGGTGGGAAACTACGAGGTCGCTACCTCTGACATGACTTGCTTGTGGTGGCGGCCGGGATGGAGTGAGGTACAGAATTGACAAGTGAGGATGTGGTCAGGGGCATGCAGAAAGGTCAGGGCAGGCAGCAAGCATCGTTGTCAGTGAACAATATCAAGAAGGTCTGGTACATGGAGGAACAAAGTAATGCAACTCTCTAATTCCAAGGAAAACACACCTATGATTGGCAAAGATATAGGGTCAGCGCCCAGCAATAAGCCAATTACCAATGCGCTGGCCTTTTAAATGTCACAGAGCAAGTGCTCGCGTGCCCTACGGAGTGGGTACACATGTGCCGTCACACAGAAGGAGATCGAAGCAGGAGCAGAGATGGGTGAATAAGAAGTGCCTGGGGCCGGAGAGGTAACACTCCCCTCCCCGCTTCTTAGTTCTCCCCATTTTTTTTTTCTCTGATGAAATTTACAATGGAGATTAGGAGAAAGATTAGCATCTGGCTCCTAAGAATGGTCCTCAAGTCTGAACCCCTTCCAGTTCATGAGAAAGTATCGCGTCCCCATCACGATCTTTTCAGCAAGGACCTCTTTCACATCATAGAGATCAGCAGAATTGGCTTCAGGGGATGGAGAAATGATATTTCAGGAGAAGCAATTAAGGCCTAGAGGCTTGAGGAACGAGACATGGAAGGAGTTTGGGATGTATATGGTTGGAGGCAGAAGAAGCTTGTAAATCACCGGATTAAGGTGTTTTATGACTTCAAATGGTCTGAGGAATCTTGGGCCCAGCTTGTTGCTGGGAATCTTCAGCCGGATGTATTTGGCCAAGACCCAGACCTTATTTCCTGGGCTAAAGGTCAGAGGGTGTCTTCGTCTCTTGTCTGCCTTGTACTTAGAACAAAAGGAAGCAAGTTGGAGGGTCCGTCGGGTATCTTGCCAGATAGATATGATGACACAAATTTGAGCATCCACCGCAGGAAGATATTAGATTTCATTGGCTATGATGTTCCCTCAGTTTTCTCAGTTGTCAGTTCTTTTTGGATATTTTTTTTAAGCTTGCTCTACTAGTCATCAACTACTCTGGAGACACAAACTCTGGAGACATTTTGGCATTGCTCACCTTTAGGTGGGAATGTTTCTATAGCAAAAGCCATTATGGTAAAGGGAGTGAGAAGCACAAAGCGCCCTCTGTTGGATGTAACAAATCTTCAATTTGCTTTTGACCCACTGAGTCTTGAGAAAGCAAAAGGGATTTTAGCCAAGCCAGTATCTCTCATCTGTAGACACCGCTGTTTCAGGATTTTTGTCCCTCATCAGTGCAGAGCAGAGCGATACTGGCCGGCTGTGTGGGAGGCATTGAGTGGCTCAGGAAGGGAAGATCTCTCCTTGAGGAGAGCACCGAACGAACGGCTTGTAGAGTTACGTTTTGCCTTTTCGCCCTCTAATAAGCATCTGCATATCACAAGGCATTAAAGAAAAGGGGCTTAGAAGCCCAAAGCACCCTCTGTTGGATGTAACAAATCCTCAATTTGCTTTTGACCCACCGAGTCTTGAGAAAGCAAAAGGGATTTTAGCCTATAGCAAAAGATCATTCGTGAGTGGAAGATCTTTCATGAATGGAAACATTTTTGTCCAATTATTGGCTGAAATTTTCAAACAAAGCTACATATTTATGACGTTGATGTTGTCTCAGTGGTTGGCTTTAATGGTCATTAGTTATTAAATTTCACTCAATCATCTATTTTTGGCAACTTTAGTTTAATGTATATGAATACCTAGAGGACACATCAACCTCTCGTGCTGAAGGGCACAACAAATGGTCTGTTTCTTGGTCTGTTACTGTTAATTGGATTACTTTTTGCACTAATCCCTTAAATTACAATGACCTTTTCCTACAATATTTTCACCAAACGATCATCTTTCTTGGGACATTATATCTAGAGGAAGGTTTCAACATACAATGTCACTGATGATCTGCGGCAGATGTGACTGTTGACAGATACAAACAATTATCAAGAACATTTTAGTTCTTTTTAAAACATTTTAAAACCTTTGTATTAGTGCAGTGCATGCAGTGATTGGTGGTATAGTGATGCCTCTCTATAGTACAGTATAGTACTGCAGGTCCTTCACTGCTTTTTACATGAGTTGAGTGGCTTCTTTGGGCACCAGGTGAGGGACCCAATTTTTGTCTTCTGGTATATTGGTTATAAAATGCATGAGCCCAAGAGTCTCAACATAGAAAGTGATTTCCCACTTTCAGCAGCTCTTTCTGATTGTTGTATGAAAGCTTTGTTTTATCTGTATTACTTATGTCCTTAATTTTATATGAAACTTTATTTTGCATTATGATGAGTAACATTTTGGATCTCTGACCCAACCTCTGGTCATCTCCTCTGTCAGTGGGGAGATCCTCAGCGATCCAGTCCGCTACCGTACTGAGCCTCTGTTACTTCAAGTGGGGGCACTACATAAGGAGAGACTTACGTTTTATGTGTTACCCCGGTCTTCCTCGTCCATCCTTCTGGGTCTTCCGTAGCTGCAGCGCCATGCTCCTGTGCTCAACTGGCAAACGGGTGAAGTCTTGCATTGGGGGCCAGAATATCGATCTCGCTGTTTGGTGGCACCTCACCCACCTTGCCTCCACATCGCCTCTATGACTGCCCTATTGACCTTCTGCCCGGAACATCTCCTCCACGGGGCAGGGTTTAACCTCTGTTGGTGCCTGAGACCTTGGCTATGTCCATCTACATCAAGGAGAATCTCCAGAAGAGGTTTATTCGTAAGTCCTCCTCTCCGGCTGGAGCTGGGTTTTTTTTCGTAATGAGGAAGGATGGATCTCTACGACCTTGAATCGATTACCGGGGGCTCAATAAAATGACTGTAAAAAATCGCTACCCACTGCCCTTCATTACGGAACTCTTTGATCGGCTACGGGGGGCCAAGATATTCACCAGATTGGACTTGCGTGGGGCTTACAACCTCATCCGGATACGCGAAGGGGACGAATGGAAGACCGCCTTCAATACCCGCGACGGGCACTTCAAGTACCTTGTCATTCCTTTCGGGCTCTGCAATGCACCAGCCGTCTTTCAAGAATTCGTCAACGACATATTCCGGGATCTCTTGTACACATGCGTAGTCATCTATCTGGATGACATTCTGGTGTTCTCTGCTGACCTTGAGTCCCATCAAGTGCACATATGACAGGTCCTCAGGCGACTAAGGGCCAACTGCCTGTATGCCAAGCTCGAAAAATGCCAGTTCCACCAGAAAAGACTTCCTTTCTTCGGCTACATCATTTCCGACAATGGTCTGCAGATGGACCACACGAAATTGTCCGCCGTCCTACAGTGGCCATGACCTGTGGGTCTTTGAGCCATACAAAGGTTTCTGGGTTTCGCCAATTACTATAGGCAGTTCATACCACATTTTTCCTCGCTGGTGTCACCTAAAGTGGCGTTAACCAAGAAAAATGCCAATCTAAGCTCTGGCCACCGGCGGCAGAGGAGGCTTTTTCTAAGCTAAAGTCGGCCTTTGCCTCTGCACCCGTACTCTACTGGCCATATACAGAGAAATCGTTTTTTCTGGAGGTGGACACGTCCTCGGTGGGCGCTGGGACTGTTCTTCTGCAAAAAGGACCCATAGGCAAGACCCTCACATGTGGGTTTTTTTCCAAAACTTTTTCTGCCGCAGAGAGGAACTATTCCATCCGCGATCGGGAACTACTGGCCATCAAGCTAGCCTTGGAGGAATGGCGCTATCTCTTGGAGGGAGCCTTTCACCCGGTCAACATCTACAACGATCATAAAAACCTTCTCTATCTCCAAACAGCCCAGCGGCTGAATCCACATCAAGTTCGATGGTCCCTCTTCTTCTCCCAATTCAACTTTCTAATCCATTACCGCCCCACAGAGAAAAATGTCAAGGCCGACGCTCTCTACCGTGCCTCTGATGTTATTGGGGACGAACCCCTCCACGCCACATTATCCTCCGGCCTTATCTCTGCCGCCTGTAGACTACGCGAATTCCGCCCAGATGTGCCATAGGGTCATCAGTCTTTTCCACCGAGTGCAGAGGTCTTGCTCCCTCATCTCCCGATTCTATTGGTGGCCTGGTCTGGCACAAGATGTTTGAAACTTCGTGGAATCCTGCATCCCCTGTGCCCGTAACAAGTCGCCTCGTCTCAACCCAGCAGGTCTGCTTCAGCCACTGCCGATCCCCAGCTGTCCTTGGACCCATGTGGCTATGGACTTTGTCACCGATGTCCCTCCTTCCTCTGGAAATACCGTTATCTGGGTAATTACGGATCAGTTCTCCAAAATGTCTCCTTTGTCCCTCTGCCTGGCCTACCCTCTGCTCCATGTCTTGCCAGTCTGTTTTATCAACACGTCTTCCGGCTGCATGGGCTTCCCCAACACATTGTTTCGGATCGGGGGGTCCAATTTATTTCAAGGTTCTGGCCCTCCCTATGTGCACAACTCCAAGTGAAACTGGACTTCTCATTGGCCTACCATCCTCAGTCTAATGGACAGGTGGAAAGGGTTAACCAGACACTGGGCTGCTACCTGTGTCATTTCCTCACTTCCTTGTCAGGACGATTGGTCTAGTCTATTGCCCTGGGCAGAGTTTTCCCATAACTCTTTAGACTCAGAATCCGCTGGTGCCGCCCCTTTCTTCATTGTCTATGTGCAACATCCCCGCCCGCCCCTCCCCCTCTCGGTGCCCTCTGAGGTCCCTGCTGAGGAGGAGCTGGTCCAGAACCTTATGACCATCTGGGAACAGACACACCAATCTATACTCCGGGCTTCCGCTCCTACTAAGATTCAAGCTGACAGGAGACGAAGACCTCCCCCAATTTTCTCTCCGGGAGACAAAGTCTGGGTGTCTGCTAGGTACCTCCGCCTCAAGGTCCCCAGCTACCAGCTTGGTCCTCGATTCTGGGGTCCGTTCGAGGTGCTGAAATGCATAAGCCCAGTGGCTTATAAGTTTCGTCTCCTCCTACGATGCGGGTCCCGAACTCCTTCCATGTCTCTCTTCTGAAACCAGTCAACCTAAATCACTTCTCTCGGGAACTTGCTTGCCCTACTCCTGAGGCCGAGGCCTCCAACATCTTTACAGTAAAAGAGGTTCTGGATATGAAGACGGTCAGAGGGAAGCGGTTTGTCCTCATTGACTGGAAGGGGTTCGGGCCTGAAGAGAGGTCCTTGGAACCAGAGGACAATATTCTGGACCGGAGTATTATTCAGAGATTCCTTCGGGCAAGAAAGAGGGGGAGGCCGATGGGGGGGTACTGTCAGGGGTACCCCTGCGACCGTTACCCCAGGTCGCAGGCGCACCCGTGGCCCTCCGTCTTGTGGCGGCGCTGCCCGCATGTCGGGCAGCAGGCGCGCTCGCTCTGCTGGCCGGATACCTGTTCACTTACCCGGCCGCGTTCCGGCTGCTGCTCCTGTCTCCCGGCGCGTGTCCCCGCTCCCTAGGGCACATGCGCGCACCAGCTCTGCTAAATTTAAAGGGTCAGCGCACTGGTAATTGGGTATTGCCGGTCGCTGCCCTTATTTAAGCCTGCCTCTTCCTGATCCGCTTGCCGGGTCTTTAGTGCAATTTAGCCTACTTAGAAAGCGTTCCTGAAGTCTTGTTCTGATTACTGTGTACAGTACCGTTTGCTTCCGTCCCTCGACCACGAACCTTGCCGCCTGTCCTGACCTTCCTGCCTGTCTCAGACTACGAACCTGCCTTACGATTTTGTACCACGCTACACCTCGGCTGCCACCGCAAGCAAGTCACGTCAGGGGTAGCGACCTGGTAGACTCCCGCCGCAGCAAGTCCATCCCGCTTTGCGGCGGGCTCTGGTGAAAACCGGGACCTACTTAGATTCCGCTCCCTGGCGTGGCTATTGCCATCGCTTGTGGTGGTCCAGAGGATCCACTACCGTTACCCGTGACAGGTATTTTACAATCTACAAATTGTTGCAGATGGCACTGTATGTTGTTATCTAGGTCAACATTATGGAAGTCTTATTTGACCAAAACATGGCAATGTGTTATTTCAGGCACATACTTCTATGGCACTTTTATTCAGGCACTACATGGATGACATAGGATTGGAAAACGTTAAGACAAATAATATTAAATGCTTGATATTTGGTCATTGCTACTTTCCATTTGCGCATTTCAAATGTCATTGTGGCTAATGTGATAAACGACTGCTTTTGTATTCACTCAATCAATTTGCTTAATCCTTTATTAACGATCTCCTGAGATGCCTTATTGCTTTATCTGTTGGCACATATCACAAGGTGTAAGTAGGGCGACCGATGTGACATTTTGTGTGAAGCTCACAAATACCCATGTGCCCAAAATCTGATGTCATGTCTTAATAAGGATGTATACCAGCAATTGGAGCCATGTATATTTAATGAGCTCTGTTAAAAGATTTTATACAAATGCTTTCCCAACAGATGTAACAGCAGGTTCTTTGTTTATAAATATTTTTCTACTTTCTTGCAGCCTCTAATCGCTAATTCCCTGCTCCTTAATAGCACCTTAGGGGAAAGGCTTTTTTTCATCAGGCCTGGAGTGAAGCCCTTTATGACTGCACCTGATGGAGCATAAGATTAATGGTCCAAAAGGAAACTGATGGAGAAACAGACAGACTATGTCCTTAAAACATAAACACGATCGAGATTGTTTGTACATAGTCTAATTAAGTAGTAACACCTAATGACTAGAGCAAAGAGACAGAACATTATCTGAAACATTATACTGTATGGTCTGCCATACAAAGACAAGATGTTTAATAAACGCCAAACACATGATGTCAATTTATTAGAGGGCATGATATCCAATAATATAAAACAGCAAATAAACAGTGGGCCAAGTTGAATAAAACTTAGGCATAATTTATTCCAAACTATTCCAGTTCGTATTACTAATTCCTTTTTCCGGGACTTTAATAAAAATGTTAAGAAGTTTGTTTGGTCAAACAAAAATCCCAGGATTGCCGGGGAAGTGTTGATTAGATCGAAAGAGAGGGGAGGGCTGGCGCTCCCAGATATTAAATTGTACTACATAGCCTCCATGGCAGCCAGGATAGTTGACTGGTTTCACCACAGAAGGGCGAAAAGCTGGGTGCGGATGGAGGAGAACATGTGTGGGGTGCCCTTATCGTCTATCCCATGGCTTGATGCTATCCGACTGGGGAGTGCGACATCTCAACTGCCCTTTGTGACGCAAATCACCTCCATAGCCTGTAAAACAATTAATCGGAAGACTCGCCTCGTTGCTGCAAATGGCCCTCTTACCCCATTGAAGGGTAATCCCTCCTTGATTATTACTGCCCCTTGCTTGTTATATAGGGATGCTCAACGACTGACCCTGACCACGTTTGGGGACCTGATTTCCTTCTCCTCCTTCAAAAGTTATGAAGATTGTGTCCCAGTACAGTGTAGATCCCCCAATATATGGCTTCAATATATGCAGCTCAGGCATTTCTTTGATGTTAATAAGGTAAAACTAGATTTAACTAGGCCCCTGACTGGTTTTGAGGCCCTGTGTGCTCAACAACATCCTCCTGGTCATTTGATTTCGACAATATATAATCTGTTGATGAATGATCACACTGTTCTGGCACCAGCCTTCCAAGCAAGCGGGGAGAGGGAGCTGGGGTGTATCTTTCAGGCGGAGGACTGGTTCAAGGCTTGTACTTTGGCACACAAAGCCTTGGTGTCCTGCAGAATCCAGGAGCTTAACTATAAGGTGCTGGCAAAGTGGTATAGGGTGCCTACGCTTTTGCATTCTTTTTATCCGCAGGTCCCGCTGACCTGTTGGAGGTGTGGGTCTGCACCTGGCACTATGTCGCATATTTGGTGGGGATGCGATGAGTTGCGACCCTTCTGGGCTAAAATCATTAAGCTAAGTGAGGTCATTACTGGTTTAAAATTACAGGATAATCCCTCGGCTCTTCTCCTCCATATTCTCCCAATGCCTCTGCGTGTCCTTAAGGGAAGTTTGATGATCTTCCTATTGGTCGCAGCGAAGGCTCTTATTCCAAGGAAATGGAGGTCTACACAGTCACCTACCATAGCAGAGTGGCTTAAAGAGGTCTATTGTCTGCAGAGGATGGAGGAGATCTGAGCGAATCAAACTCAATCTCGGGACAGATATGACAGGGTTTGGAGAGAATGGATCATGTTTACCGCATCCCCAGAATACCACAGCATTACGTGAGTTTGCTTGGTGTTTATGGATCTGATTCTTGGATTACGGTATTCATTGATGTTACCATCTCCTGATAGTGGTGCACTTGGTGGGGGGTCTGCCCCGGTCGAGTCCGAATGGTCTTTGATGTCTGTTAATATTCCTCATTGTGGAAGTTTTATGTCTCTTTTTTTTTGCTTGTTTTATTTCTTTGCTGTTAGATGTTTTATACCTGGTCAGCATTACAAAGTACTAGCCTAGCTTGCTTAACCTTAGGTTAAGGATTGGTCACATTGGTAATCCTTTTATTAGAAGTACTAATGTTAATCACTCATGTTTCAATACCCTGATAATGACCTGCTGATCGTATTACCATATATGCCTTTGGTATTGGATGTTATTTGCTCATTGGATTGCACTTGCCTTTGTAATGTTATTTTTTTATTATGACTATCAATAAAGCTATGTTTGAAAAATAAAACTTAGGCATAAACTCATACCAATAAATTTTTAAAATCGGGTTTTTAAAACCTCGGCTTTAGACACCTGATTACTTATGTAATCACATACCTTTGTTTCCTCGCATTTCAGAGCTGCTCTATACAAATATACAAACACAATTACCTGGCCTTGCAAGGCTTTCTTTGGTTCACTTCCGTGTACTACAATGTATGCATAATTTCTTCATTTGGCCCATCCAAAGCATCCAGGATTCTCCATATTGGGAATTTGAATTGTAATGATAAGCAGCATTACACATATCAGCCCAAGTAGTAGCTTGTCAACTAGCAAATTGGCGTGGATGTTGTTCGGTGATAGATAGATATGAGAAAGATAGATAGATAGATAGATAGATAGATAGATAGATAGATAGATAGATAGATAGATAGATAGATAGATGAAAAAAACATGCAGTACTCACGAAAATTTGGAAAAAAGTGGAATTTTATTCCATATCCACAGACGACATTTCAACTCCAAATAGAGCCTTTTTCAAGCGTTTGAAAAAGGCATTATTAGGAACCAAAATGTCGCTTGTGGATATGGAATAAAATTCCACTTTTTTTCACTTTTTTCCAAACTTTTGTGAGTGCTGCAAGTTTTTTTTCATTTATGTAAGCATTGAATGTGAAAGGTTTAATTTTCGGGAAAACCCAGTTCATATTGATTGTGGAATGCACTTTTTTTTTACAGGATTCTCCATATGGGAGTTTAAAATTGTAATAAAGAAATTTAAACATTCACCCAAGTATAGTTTGTAAAACAAGAAAATTTCGGGGTTTGTTTGGCGAAATAGCTAGTTAGAAGATAGATAGATAGATAGAAGATTTTTGATAGATAGATATTTCGGGGGTCCCTCCATACAATATTAATTGGTTCAAGAAAAAAGTCTTTTTATGTTTCCCCCAGCCAAAAACAACCCAATCGCTGGTTTTGGGAGTGTTCCTTCACCTTTTCAAAAACCTGCAATATCTTCCATGGAACAGCCCCACAGGGCTCCAGTAACCCCCCCATAACAAAAAAAAACCCCCATCCTTACACAGGAAACCCCACGGTAAAAAATCCGGTTTATTAAATATTTTTCAGGAAAATCAAATAGCTTTAAAAAACTCCAACCCTTTAAATCCAACAGGGTTCTTGTTCACAGCATACAAATACTATACAATTACCACACTTATATAACAAAGACATTTAAAAACCAAACCCAAAAATAGGGTTTAAAAGATGTTGGGCGGCCTCAACTTAACCCAACACTGCTAACCTGGATCACAAACAGTGCATATTAAACATAAGCGCACATATTTATCCCAATGATTCTTAAAAAAATTCGTTGATCATGTGAACTGGTCACCGTTAATTGGCTAATAGAAAGTACAGCAAATCGTTACGTTTATTCAGCCCCCGGGGGGGTAACGGGGATCGCATTCATTATCCATAACCTCCGTATTCTTACTTTTTTTTCCCCTACCTCCCGCAAGGTTCTCTACTTTTTCAATACTCCCCAACGGAGATTTATAATACAACTATATGCTTTTACAAAGTGTCCCACAAAACCGATACTATGTATGTTTATTTTAATCCCTGACAGGTGTTCCGCAAAAACCATATTTAAATTTTCTAAAAAGTGCTACCTATAAAACATTAATTTACATTTTGGCACGCACATAAATAAATTACATGGTCTACTCACTTTTCCCTACTGTTTTAAATTTTATTGTTTGATATTTCTACTTCTGCGAAAGTGTTTTTTTTGATTTAAAATTGGGCAAAGAATCATCATTTTTTCCCCCAATTTGTAAAATAAGTGTGGTAATTAAGTATTTTTATGCGTGAACAAGATCCGTTGGATTTGAAACGCGTTGGCTTTTAAAGCTATTTGATTTCCTGAACAAATTTAATAAACCGTGGGTTTATCACCCGCTGGAGTTTCCTGTGTAAGGATGGAGCTTTTGTGTTAATTGATTCAAGGACAAGCATTGCTTATTGAGACAATAAGTGTATGGAAACCTGGTAATTAGTTCAAAAGCCCCAATGTATCACCCCCAACATAATGCAAAATTAAAATTAGTGAAGCATTAGGCAGATAACTAATACAAATAAAGCAAGTCCTTACACATAAAGGAGAAGAGCTGCGAAAGTTTAAATCCCCTTTCTGTCAAAGGGTTTTTTTGTAGTCTAAAGCCCTCACCCACACCCGAACCCTGCTCAACACTGAGGAGGGGCTATAACCCCAAAACAACTGTCTGTAGGTAAGAGACCTGACTTTAACCCCTTCCCGACATGGGACGTATGCATACGTCCTGCAGGGAAATGCTTTTCCCCCAAATGGGATTATGCATACGTCCTGGCACGCCCCCGGGCTTTGGGGGAAACCGCGAAAGATCCGACATGGGACCAAGGTAAATTACCGCTGGGCCCCATGCCGTACACCCCGGGCCAAAGGGGGTTGCTCCGGCTCGGGGAACAATGCCTTCATTATGCAAACCTGTCATTGGTTGCGATAATGAAACCGAGGCAGGAGGAGGGAGCTCCTCGTGCCTGCTCCAGTCGGCTGCCGCACCATAGTGCGGCAAAGCTCTCCTGCCTGATGGTCCCAGAATCTCTGTGACGTCACCAGCCCGCAATGCTTTGTGGGCATGGTGACGGGCATTTGTCAGGGGACCAGTACACGTAGTATATGTTACGGGCCGCCTTCTAACAGAAATTTGATGATTGCTGTTAGAAGAAAAAAAAAAAAAAGTGTAAAAAATTTAAAAAAAAAAGTTAAAAGTAAAAAAAAAAATTAAAGCACAAAAAAAAAAATTTTAAAAAAAAAAATACGACACCGCCCTTTTCCCCCCTTTAAAAACGCCAATCGCAAAAAAAGACAAAAAAAAAATAATGTCCCCATATTGGTATCCCGCGTGCGTAACGACCGTCTATAAAAAATTTTCACATTAATTTAAACCCCCTCGGTGAACACCGTAAAAAAAAAAACAAAAATAAAAAAATCACAGAATTGTAATTTTTGTTCATCCCGCAGCACATAAAATGGAATAAAAAGCGACCAAAAACTCATATAACCTCCAAAGTTTTTCAAATTTAAAAGCCGTTCATCCACAAAAAAAAGTCCCCACAAGACTGTATACAAAAATTAAAAAGTTATGTCTCTCAGAAGCACTAGCATAATATTGTTTTACACAATAAAAAAAACCTTTTTTTTTTTTAAAAAATGCTTAAAATAAAAAAACTTTAAAAATTGGGTATTCCGTAATTGTATCGACCCCAGAGAGTAATTATAAATTGCAGAGTACTGCGGATGACGCTGTTAAAAAAAAAAAAAAAAACACTAATCGGTTGCAGTATTTTCTTCACCCTTCCTTCCAAAAAAAGGGTTTAAAACGATCAAAAAGTTTTGTCCCCCAAAAAAAGATACCAATAAAAATGTCAACTAATCCCCAAAAAAAAAAAGACCAAAACAGCTCCGAACACGGGAAAAAAAAAAAAAGTTTTTGGCTCTCAGACCATGGTGAGCAAAAACGGTTTTCCTTTTTAAATAAAAGTATTTTTATTGGAAAAACAGTAAAACCTTAAAAAAATACAAATTGGGCATCCTTGTAAGTATAGCCCCTTTTGGAGTAAAAAGCATGTAATTTTTATACCGCACGGTGACCGTTGCAAAAAATTAAAATAAAAAACACTACTGGGAATGCGGTATTTTGTTCAAAATGCCTCACAAAAACCATAATAAAAAGTGATGAAAGAGTTATATGCACCCCATAATGGTACTAAAAAAAAACATCAACTGACCCCGCAAAAAACAAGCCCTTCGGCTCCATAAAATGAAAAATAAAAAATTTATGGCTTCATTAGGGCAACATAAAAAAAGCAAATTTCTTATAGACATATTTTTAAATTGTTAAAATTAATAAAACATAAAAAACATATAAAATTATGTCATTTTCAAGTACCGACCCCCCCTAGTAAAGTTATCATGTCATTTATCCCGTACCCCAACACGTAAAAAATGAAACCCAAAAAAAAATGGCGGAACAGGTTTCCCCCCCCCATTTTTCATGGCCTAATGCTAAAAAAAAACTATGGTACCCTGTCACCCAAAAGCACAGTAAAAAAACCCCTAGTAGATCCTTAGGTGTGTTGAATCCCAAAATAGGCGATTTTGGGATGCTTTTTTTTTTCAAAATTCAACTTTTAAAAAAAATTGCAGTTTTTTGGAAAAAAAAAAATTCATTTTCCACCCAAATTCTAAAAAATTTTGTGAAAACCTGTGGGGGGGGCAGTATACCAAAAAAAACCCTGGATATTTTTAAGGGGTGTAGTTCTCAATATGGGGTCTTTTTGGGGTGTTTATTAAGTTTTAGCACCTCAGGACCTTAAACCCTGAAATGGCGCCCAATAAAATTGTAATGAAAAGGGCCCAAAAGAATGCGGTAGGTACTCCTCCACTCTGGGCTTTGGTTGAGCCAAATACCACTGGGGCCAAAATTTTGGAAAAATCTCTGAAAACAGCAAATCGGGGAAATAAATATTAAGTTACATTTCCTACACTTTTACCGAGTTCTTGTAATATTGCCTGAAAATTGAAAAATCGAAAAAAAAAAAGGGAAAATTTAAAAATTTTAAAACCTCCACTTTGCTTTAATTCCCGTGAAACACCTAAGGGGTTAATAAATTTCCCTCATGCGGTTTTGAATCTGAAAGGGGGTGTATTTTCTAGATGAAGTATTTATGGGGGTACAAAACATACGGGGCCCAATCAAAATCAGTTAGAATAGACTGGTCCTAAAAAAAAATGTATATTGCAAATTTTCTTTAAAATGTGAAAAATTACTACAAATTTCTAAGCCCAAAAAATATCATAAAAAAAAAAAAAAGACATTTAAAAAAAGATGCCAATCTACAGTAGTCATATGGTGATGCTAGTTATAACTATTTTTAGTAGAATAACTATCTGTCTTACATGAAAAAATTTGAAGTTTTAAAAAAGGTAAAATTTTTTTAAATTTTTCATGATACTTTGAAATTTTTTTACAAAAAAACAAGGGCTTTTTTAAATCCCAAAAATTTTTTACTATCGTAAAGCACAATTGGGCAGGAAAACAAAGGGTGTTTTTGCCCTGTAAATTGGGGGTAAAAATTTCCGCTCAGTTACCAAAAAATACATAAAAAAAGCCCCATAAAACTTTTTCTAACCATATGAGGGGCACAATATGTAAAATAAAATAAAAAAGACACACAAAAATATATATATTTTTTTAAATTAATACTATCAGCCCAAACTACAACTTTTAATCTTCCCCCGACGACCCTATCACCTACACATTGTGGTCCATGAGGGAAAAGTGCCACAGTTACAAAACTTATGTAAGCGCTTCTTTAGCTGTTCAAAAAATAAATACATAAAAAAGTGAAAAACAAGCTTTTATTTACCATTTTCACCTATATCATTAAAAAAAAAAAAAAAAATGTAATAATGACATGAAAATCAAACTTAATGAAGGGGCGTGGCCAGGCCAGGGATGTGAGCAGTTGCTTCTCCTGTGAGCTCTGTTGTGAGCCCTTAAATCAGCTAACTAAGCCTTTTAACCTGCAGGCAAGCACTCACTGACACTCCCTTTTTCCCGCTCACTGTGAGGGTCGTTTTAAAACCCTCTTGACCCCTGTGGGCTTTGAGCTATTAGCCCCTTTGGGAAAGAGGAGCCCCCCAGCCAGCTAACAGCAGCCATTGCTGACATTCACATGCTGCCCCCGAGTTGCTGCACACATCCTCCCATCCAGGTTCCTTCTAAGGGAATACTCACCCATGCTGACAGCACAGTGATCAACAGGGAAAATTCCACTGCCAATCATCTCTCACCTTTGGGGAAAGGGAATTACAGGCCCCGTCCCAGGACCACAAGGGACTTTAGCAAAGCAGGGGATTTTCTGCCCGCAAGGGGCAAGTGGAAGATAAGGGGCAGTGAAACCACAGGCTACAAAATCTTTACCTGCTTTTACCCCTCCAATGGGAAAACCGCTCCCCTATTATTTGTCACACCCAGAAGCCAATATTGCTCCAGGCTTTATAATAACCCTTTGGGTCCTTTAGCCTTCTATCTCCCCGAAAAAGGGGGCA